>BMAO01019085.1:0-31346 GCA_019973975.1 Trichonephila clavata | reverse complement strand
CCACTCTTCCAACCCAACTTCCCAGAGCAGACAGTGTTTCCACTGTCGGCTCTGAAGACATAACCTTTCCTTCATATTGAGGGGGAATGTCCAATTTGGGGTCAAAGGCTATCTTTGATCAGCAAACCCCTCTCTTTTCAACTAGACATATATTGCCTATCTGCATTGTTCAAAGACTTGAATAATGCCTTTCATAGGATGTTTACGAGTTCTATTACTTTTATTTTTCAAAGGCATTTTTATAGAAATATTTTTTTAAAAAAAAGAAGCTGAGGTGAAATAAGTCCTATGAGAAGTAAAGGTTCCTATTCTAGATTTCAAAAGTGACTGAAATGAGCAACGTATTTTTCTTCCGTCGGAATGATTATTCAACGCCATCCAATTAGAAGACCTCAAAATCACCGAAATTTGGGACTCCACCCCCTCACACATCCCCAATACTGCTTTTTCCTCTTTTCTGTTTTAGTACCACAGCAATAAAAGTTTCCTATTTCTCCCCTTTTTTTTTGTACCGTTCTCTTCTTTCCTAAAGACTTCAGGCCAAAAAGTGTTTTCTGGTCCCATCTGAAGTGAAATTCCCATGAAATATTGACATCATGACATGACGAGATGCCTTTGGAAGGACGCTAAATGGTTTTGAGAATAACAAAACTGCAATTAAAAACAAAGTAGTTTATCACATAGTCATTAAACTGAGTAACAGATTGTTTTAAGACAATCATTTATAGTAAAATAGCTTTATAATAATTAGATTGACATAAGTTTTCTAGTGGATAGATTCAACATTCCGCCAACATTCCCCCTCAAAAAAAGGTGCTAATAGCTGTTATGAGTTTTTCTGAGCAAATAATTAATGGAAAAGTTGAGAAAAGTCAAACTTCTTAACAATAGAAAATCGAGCAATAGCAATTGCGAGATTAAAAAAAGCAAAAATTATTAATTATTACAGTTATATTTTCCCTTCGTTAATAAAATAAATCATTCATTTTAAAAGTCTTCTTAAATTTATGTATAATTGCGTTTAAAAAATGAAAACATCTTTTAAATAGTTAGAAAATTAAGTTTTAATTTTTTCATAAATTAGTGTTCTTAGAAGTTTATTCAGCAAGTTATCTAATTTAAAAATAAACTAGTAATAAAAAAAAATATCTTAACTATAGTCCTAAAAGAAAAACACCTATGAGCAGCCAATATCTGTTCATACGGTAATGCCTCACATATTTCTTTTTTTCATAAATAAATATATCATAAAATTTTTAAATAGTAAATTTTTTTATAAAACTTAACTAAAATGGATATATATTTTGAATTAACTTTACATTTTAAACATATCAAATTTAGAATTATTCAGCAAAGAAATCACTCAGCGACTATTATATTAAAAATTTTGTCAAGAACATCAGGTTGTTGAAAATATTCAATGATAGAAAATGCCAGACAGTAATTTTTAATAGAAAAAAAACACTTAAATCACGATATTGTCATATTTATTCGAATCTAAGCCGCACTCCCCCTCCCCTCGATACTTATGCTACTAAAAATCGGGTTGATCTAAAAATTGAACAAGATACTATCGGATAAAAAAAATCACAGGTTCTCGTTTATTTTTAAAAAGTTTTTATAATACTGGTAAAATAAATTAATTATTTTCATTTATTATTAATTCACCTTTATGAATTTTTTTATTTAGTAAAATGAGTGAGTGAATATTAATGCCGCACTGATTAGTTACTCAGGGGCTTTTGGCGACGGACTTCGTAATTTTGAACCATGGTCAAATGACGAGGACAACACCTGAGATGGCATCCCGTCTCCTACCACACCAACGGGGGGACGTTTGAGCTCTCGACAGATTTAACGTACATCGCTTTGTGGCCGCGGTAGCCGAGTTCTCTAGGTATCGGATCGTGGCTGGCATGTCACGAGTTCGAGCCCAGTATCACTAAATACCCGCCGTGTAGGGGAGTGATGCCCGTTAAATCTGTCGAGAGCTCAAACATCCTTTACATCCTGGTATTAGGACCTCCCGTCGCCCTCCCTCTTAGTTAGGAGAGGGGGAAACTCAGGTGTCGTCCTCGTCAAATGACCATGGCTCAAAATTACGAGGTCCGTCGCCAAAAACCATTCACGTAGCTGAACAGTGCGACGTTATTATTCACTCACTCGTGCATCGCTTTCCTATACGACAGGTCTTGAGCGGTACTAGGCTCGAACTCATGAAACGCCAGCCACGAGTCCGTTACCTTGACGACATGGCTACCGCAGCCATATTTTATTTCGTAAATTTATCATATGTCGATAACATATTTAACACTATTTTTAGTTTTTTTTCCCCACAAAAACGGGCTGAGAGAGAGAGAGAGAGAGAATTTGGGGTACGGCTTAGAATTGGAGAAAAGTAATTAAAAAATAAGTTTCTGCTAATTTAATTAAAAAACCAGATTTTTTTTAATGATTGTTCCAATGGTTTAATGGTAAAATTGCACGTTAAATATAAAATCTATTCGATGAAAAAAAAATTTTTTTGTTTGTTAAAAATAATAATAATTGCAAAACAATAATTATATTAAAATTTTAAATTGTGAGCTTCAAGGAGTAGTAATTTGTGTTCTCTAGTCAATTCACAGCTTTCTGTGTATGTGTCAAGTATAAAATAAGTATACTTTCAATTTTTCATTCAGTCGCTTCACAGAATTTAAATATTTTTATACGCATTTCATTAATAACAGGCAAAAAAAAAATCTAAGTAGCATAATTATAAATTATCTATATAATTTAAAATTTTTAAAGCACACATGCTGGAAATATTGAAAACATTCCTAAATGGGAAAGTTTATCAGGTTTGAGATGTTAAATCTCTGTGTACATCATAAATCTTCTTTATTGTCCACACTATTTGTCACAACTTGCTGGTTACCATCATTTCAGCTGGCGACAATATTTCAGAAAGCTATCGCCAAAATTAAGTATTCGTAGCCAAGAAAAATTCGTGTTACAAAACGATGGTGGCGCCATCTCTTTGAGATAGTCCTAACTACGCCAAAAATAATTCAGAATGAACTTAAAATTTAAAATAATTCATTAATAAAAACATAAAACTTGATTCTGGCTACACTAGTCAAAAGAGAGAAGCATGCTTTCTAATATACTATTTAATTCTACTCGATAAAATCAATTTTTTTCTATTAAAATGTGCTTTGCGTTTTCACTTGCTATACTTTAACATAGAAAACTCAAATTTCATTTTGCAATAATGGTGAAAACTGCGTATTTTTTTCAAAAATCAAAATTCAAAGAACACTATCCTCTAAACAATAATTTTTTTTATAGCCATAGAAATTTTTATTATTATTGGAGCTTTTTCCTGCCGGCAAATGTGCTTCCCGTTTGATCCCTATCCTTTAACATTGACCGAAAACAGCCTTAAGGGTTTTTTTTTTATTTTAAAATTTATTTCGGATAAACTTTTAAAAGTTTACAGCATATTAACCTGTTATCTATTCTTGCTTTCCAAAACATCCTATTTAATTATAGAAAAAGCCTTTAGTGAAAATTATTTTTAATATTTAAAAAAAAATTTCCATTTAATTTTACTATAATAAATTAATTTTTAAATGCATTTATGAATATTATTTGTTATAGATTCCACTACGATTCATCGTGTGTGCGACTTTTATATCTCTGAAGTGTCCAATCAGCAAGAGACGAATAGCGTGACGTCAGAAGCAGTTGGAATATTGTTTTTTAAAATTTAAAAACCCTAAGATGGCCAAGACAAAATGTAGTGTTTACTCAATAGTTTGTGAATGAAAGTGGATTTTGGCTTTTATTCATATTAAAATAAAAAGTTATTCAGTAAAAACATGATCAAACTTCAAGAACAAAGTAAGAAAAGATAAACATCGTAATTTTCAAGAAAAATGGGAACTGGAATAATTTTATGCCCAAAGCAAAAATAAAATATTGTGCCTGACATGTAAAAATTGTAATTCAGTTGCTAAGGGATATAATTTTAAAAGGCACTATGACACAAATTCAAAACTATGACAAATATATTGCAAAACTTTGTGCAGACGAGTTGCCGGAATTGAAATCAACTCTTAAAAAAAATTTTAAAAATGTATTCACTACATTTACTGAGTGAGGGTGAAAATTAACGTCTCACTGTTCAGCTACTCGAGGGCGTTTGGCGACGGACCATGGTTAAGTGACATGGTCGACACCTGAGCTGGCACCCCTCTCCTAACTTCCACACGACACCAACGGGAGGACGTTTTAGCCTCGACATATTTAACGTGCATCGGTTTTATTGGTACACAGCTCTAACTCATATGACTCGAGTTTGTTACTTTGTGTGACCGCTAGGCTACAGCAGCCACCTAAATTTGTTGAAGGCAATATAACTGCAGTAAAAACTAGTTATATATTTTACTTTTTCAATCTTAAGCACAGATCGAAACCATTTACTAAAGAAGAATTTGTTTGTGAATGCTTAATTAAAGCGGAGGAATTTCCGTATCTACTCGAATGTAAGCCGCAATTTTTTCCAATGTTAATGCTACTGAAAATCGGGCGCGGTTTAGAATCGAAGGGAAAGAAATTTGTTGGATAGAGGCATGCACAGCAATTACGGGCCATGTATGTAACTAAAAGTTTATAATACTGATAAAATAACTAATTATTCTTTTCTTATTAGTTCTCATTTAAAATTTATTTTAATTTCGTAAAATTTGATACCGATATACCCTTTTACACTATTTTTCATTTTTCACAAAATTTTGTTGAGAATTTGGGATGCAGCTTAGAATCGATAGTGGCTTAGATTCGAGTAAATACGGTATTATGTCCAACACAAATAAAAAACAATTAAGTGTAAGTTTAAGTCGAAATTCTGTAACCAGCAGAGGTGATGATAGAGTCGAGAATTGTAGTCGAGTCATGTATTATGCATAATACATATTTTTGATGCATTTAAAGAAGTTTTGAGACAAAGTGTTACTTGGAGGGGGAAAAGTTGGCTTGTCTTGCAACTGATAGCGCACCTACCGTGACCAGTATTACAAAAGGAGCAACGAAATTAAAAGAAACAAGCAAACAGCAGGGTAATAATAATTTTAAACATTTTCATTGTATTATTTCATAGCAAGTACTGTTCTTGGGCATGAACTATGATATATTGGACTTGTTTTAAAGTAGTCAGTAAAATTGAAACTATATTTGAGCATGTAGACTTTAGCATCATCGATTTGCTTCATTTCTGGAAGATATAGAATGGGAATTTATCAGTCAACCATATTATACGAAAGTTCAATGGATTTCGAGTCATAAAGTGTTAAAACGTTTGTTTAATTTTCTGGATGAAATCATTATTTTCTTGGAAACAAAGAAAATATTATGAGTGTGCTGAATTGAAAGATGAGAAAATATGAAAGAAAAAGATGCTGAATTAAATGATGAGAAAAGATGATAGAAGAAAATGATGCTGAAGGAATGGCTTTCTCAGTTGATCTTACAAATCAACTTAACTTAAGCTTCAAGGCAAAAATCCTTTTGTTACAATGCTAATCGATAGTAACGCTTTCAAACAAAAATTATTACAGACAAATTATTACAAACAGAAAGAGAAAACATCTCCTTTTGAAAGCTTTCAAAATCTATTGATTAAATCGCTTAAATTAAAATTTATAGAATATTCTCACCAAATTAAATTGTTAAAGATGAAATTCGATCAAATATTTTCTAAATTAAAAAAATTTTGAATTACAATTTCATTTCTTAACTTCACTTCTATCTGTCGATATTGAAATTGTTGATGAAAAGTTACAAATGGAATTAATTGAAATCTATTGTGATTCTTTGCTGAAGCAAAAATGTTTTGAAGTTGAAACTAGATTTTTAAACACATATTCATCCGTAGATCGGATTCTTAAAATGTTATCATTTGTTACGCAACAATGAATGGCTATGTTTGGAAGCATTTATTTATGCGAGAAACTTTTTTTTAATGAAAAAGTAACAAAAATTCTGAAAGATCAAGATTAAATGATAAACATTTATCATCACTTTTTAAAAATTACATCAGCTCAATATGTTCAACCAAGTTTTGATGACTTGCATTGGGAGAAAACAAATGACGTCAAATATCTTCTAAAAGAAATATAAAATAAAATTTCATATTATAACTTTTATTTATTTTTTTATAAAACAGTATAAAACATGTATAGTTTAAAAATTAAAAGGAAATATTAAGCGATTATGTATGTATAATATATAATACATTGAGTTTTATAAATAAGAATATAATCCTTCTAAAAATCCTGTTTTATTAATTTTTTGAAAATTCAGAGAACATGCCTCCCTCAACTTAATATAAAATAGTTCATGTGGCTTGTGATATCAAATGAGTTTGACATGCCTGATTTAGGAGAATTTAAAGGGGTTTTTTTACTGATTCTGACACGGTCCTCTTTTTGGCTTCCCCATAATCTACTTTTTTCATAAGTAATTCATGAATAATTTTGTATATGGTGGCAGATATCCAATGTTAAGTTAAATCTGTATCATTTGGTAGGTACAGCGATTATCATCCATTGACGTTTTCCGTATGGCAGACACATTATCCAGGAATACTGCCGACCATGGCCTTCCTGTGTGTTCTTCATCCTGAATAGAATTGTGATCACTGCAAAATTTTTTAAACCATCTGAATACAGAAGCACGACATGGAGATTCTTCACCAAATGCTAATTGCAGCTGTTGAACACAATCCTCTTGATTTAATCCAGCCTTTAAAATCATAGTACAATAATGTTCTTGCGTCAACTCCATTTACTCTTCTGTCTAAAATTTATTCTACACTAAGCAACTTGAAGTAGGTCAGTAAAAAGTTGTCTGCTGTGTACTTTGTATTTTCAAACTAAATAGTTAATTTTGTTTTGTAACTTCTCGTCTGTGAGCATTCAAAAATTTCAGAGTTACCCTCATATATATATATATATATTATAGATAATACACATGTTAGTATTAGGAGATAAAAGTTCATGTGCAGGTGTTTCTCTCTTTTATGGAAAACTAGAAGAAAACTTTCAGCCGTTTAAAGTTTTCCATTCTAAACTGAATATAGATGGCCCTCTATTATGGTTATCACTCAACTAAAATGTCATAAAAAAAAGAAACTAATTCAATTTCGTTATAGAAAAAGAATGTTGTGTTCCAACAATGACTATCAATACGCTATTAGAATCTAGAGTGAAAAAATTTAGAAATAGACTCTTCTTGGGTCTAGAGTTTTTATCCAATGTTAAAAATTAAAAGAACCATGAAGTTTACTTTGAAAACTTTTTTCATCATGACAATTGTAGATAGAGATATCTGAAAAGAGTTTCAAAGCAACTGGAATAATTTGGGATTTTTGGATAAGAAAAGGCCCCTGAAATTTCCCAAAGAAACTTCAAAATGACAAAGAAATTCAATTACCAAAGTGACAGACAAGTTTTATTTACTGTTGGAAAGACAATGCTGTTATAATTATGCCGCATCGAATTATTCAACACGTAAGCCTGTCACTAAAACCAAAAGATTTTGCAGAGCACAGAAAAAGAAAATTTATATTGATCAGCCAAATTTTATAAAAATGTACAATGAGGGAATGGGAGGAGTCAGTTAACTAGACAGACTTATTAGATCTTATTGAAATCTGTTTGGAAGCGAAAAATGGCATTGGAATTTTATTTAGTAATAACTTTATATTTGAATTTTAAACTAATTTTAATCAATGAATAGTAACTATTTTAATCAAAGAATAGTTTAGAGTAAATTTTTATTGGAGGTTTGAACTCGGTACCTTCCGATTCGTAAGCATGTAACATACCACTAGACAAAAGTGATCACTCCTGTCCAGAGGCTGTTACTGGCTTACTTTAGATACCGCCACAATTTTCAATCATATTGCAGTTTAACTGGTTTTTTAAAGAAAAAACATATTTTCTGTTTTTATTCCTCTGCTTAAGTTTTAAAAAAAATATATTTTGAAACACTTAAAAGATTTTATGATGAATATACAGGACTAAGAATGTCAAACATATAACTACTTCTAAAATTATGGAGAAACTCAGAATTTTTGAGGTTGCTCAATATATGTTTTAGAAACAAAAAATATTAAAAGTATTTTTTATAAATATAAACATATTACTGATTTGTCTGTTGTATTTAAAACTGAAACACATGTTTAAAAAATTTTGGAAAACAAAGTTATTCTTATAACACATAAATATTCATAAAAAACATCAGAACTTTTTTTTATGAACTATGATAATGTACTAATTTTAGCTAATTTAGCTCCCATAAATTACAATAATTTTTTTCTATACAGTCATTATTACAGAAACAATGCTGACATAAAAATTTCACTGACTACTCAAACAGAAGAGGGAGAAAGACTGAAAATGTCTTCAAAACGATACAAGTCATATGCGCTTAAATTCAGTACTTTTTAAAATATGATCTTAAAAACAAATCTAGATTTAGAAACTACTAATATTATTGTAGACAACAGTTTTTATAAAATAACTGAAATAGTTAAAAGCTAAAATGTTTAACAAATCATCAATTTCTAAAAAAAAAAATTCTAACAATTCTTTTATAAAACACCATTATGAACATTTACTGTATATGAGCTCATTTCTCTCTTTCATTTACAAATATTAATGCTAAATAGAAAAACGGGAATTTTATCATATAATGAAAAGTGAAACAGATCAAACTTCATAAGTGAATATGCTTAGAAAATTACTAATGAAAAGATCCTCAGCAATTTATTTCAAATGCAAGAAACAATGCAAGGTTAAAAATCTACTCTTTTTAATGAATTAATGTCTTTCTCTACACTATGTTATCACCAATAAATACTGAATAAAATAATCGGAACCAATATAAACATATTTTAAGTCCAATGCCTGTAACACTCTTCTTTTTTTAACCTGAACAATCATGTATTAATTACTTAGAGACATTTATTAATCTTCCACAAAGTCACAATTATTTCATTGTCTGATAAATATGAAAGGTTGAGACATTCCAATGGCAGAAAATATCAAAACATAGAATGACTTTAATATTATACTGCTTAATGCTACTGCTTATGAAAAAATTTACTTCAGGAAAAAAAAACCTTCCTATTTTACTGAAATTCTTTAAAAATTTCCAACTGACAGATTTTTAACTATACAGACACAATAAGTAAGACATATTTACTCACTTGAGATATACAATTTTTCTTAGGAATCATGAAATTTTTCTAAAATAATTGTTTGTTAGCCATTCTCTAAAATGTTTTAATTTTTAGGACAAATTTTTAACCCAAACATGTTTTTCTCTCAAGTTCTGTTCTATTACTAATAATTAAATATAAAAAAAATGTATTCAAATTACAATGAAGATGTTCATATTCCAAAACAATTGGAATGCTCCATGCTGACACAGTATACAGAATTTAGGAAAAATTTTAAAAAAGAGAAAAAAGGTGACTTATATGAAATTTAAATTTTATAAATTAAGTAGATACAGATGAATCAATTGACAAAAATTGGTCAAAAAACCAAATCTAATTTTTTTATCCTAAATTATTCTTTATATACTTTTCTATAACCTCACAAAATTCCAAAGCTCTAAACTTAAAAAACACAGAATTATGACAGCTTTTACATTATTTATTCACATCCCTATGGCAAATCAAAATTTTAACTGACTTATCTCAGAAAGATAAAATAACTAGTTTGTCTTCATTTAAAATGATAGGGCTTTTTTTTCTATTGCGCCTGATGCTTTGAAATTTTTTTTTACCCGTTGCTAATAGTATATGTAACAAAAGTTGGTAAGCATTTTTGAATCAAAGTAATACTTATTTTTTAAAAAATAATTGAACTCAGAATTTATACATTTTTAAAGGAATTTTCAACAAGCATTCATAAAAAGAAGCATTGTATGAATACCAATCATATTACTGCAAAACCCATACCTAATTTTGTTATACATAGTTTGAAGTACTTGTAAATCAAATTTCACGCGTGTATGTAAATTTTTGTAGAAGTAACATTTTAAAATCATTTCACAAATTTTCCTTTTTTTTCTTAAAAAAATTAAATGGCTAGCTTTTTATGAAAGTTTGAGCACAAAATCTGTTTTACATAGTATAACACACATAGGAGGCAACCAAAAAATTTTTGAAAATCCTTAAGTTAAAATTTTTTGCGTAAATCGTATCATGTCCCCCTTAAACAGCTTTAATTAATTTTTTTCAAAATTAAATTATAACTATTTTTGCTTTCTGAAATATTTTTACAAATTATGACACCTTATATAGCTTCAATATCTTGTTTCTTTCTCTAATAATTCTTTTTACCCCTTTTAAATAAATATTAATGGCTATTCAAATTTGGCTATTTTATATATAATCCAAAAAGATAAAATAATAAAAAAAAACCCTAAATTATAGCTTTGATTAAACAATTATTTATTTTTTAAAATAAATTTACAACATACAAAACAATTATATCAGATAATACTGCAAAAGTATAAAATTCTTTCATAATATTTCATGAAAGTGTCTGATCTTGTAATATTGGTATGTTAATAATTTAGAAAATGTTAAGAATTCAAGTGCTTTTTACATAAAAATAATTTAAAATAGTTAATAACAAACCTGCTTCAATAGATGAATCCATAATACTACTCCTCTTCAGATACTAATAGCTTTATAATATGACTTACAGCTGTCTGGGAAATTAGTTTTAGAATGCTAAAACAAAAATAAATTTTAGTTCCATGAAAGCAAAAGAAAATATCCATAATTATACATTTTTCAATAATAGAAAAGGATTCAAAAACTGTTATTAACATAACTTTAAAATAAATCGAAACAATTATAAATTAAGCATGATAGAAGTCTTAAAAACTGAGCAGAAAATTCCAAACATTTTCTTCAAAATAATGTTTCAGTCATTCATTTACTCACTATATGTAAACCACAATTAAAAAAATTTTATTATAAAAGAGTATATATTTATAATATTTAAGATACTTTTTAAAAATGTTTACAATAAACCTTAACAATTTTGTTGACTTTCGAATATATGTAACCTCAGAAAAATTGACAATGTAGTTCGATGACTTTATTAGCATAACCACTGGGAGGAGATCCATATGTATATTTTTTTTTATCAAACAATTACAGTTATATTAAAAATTTTAAAATTTAGTTAAATATTTCTTGTTTAGTAAATAATTCTGAGTATATTTTATTATGGAATAATAAGTTTTTCTCCTACAAAATAGAACTTTTTTTTATGAAAAATAATATGAGAACTTGAATTTTAGTTCTGCTGTCATGAAATGCAATTTTTGAAAAGCTTGTTTATGCGCACAGATCAAGAAATTCATAGCATAAAATATCTTTAACCACAATGTTTATAAATTATATAAAATTTTAAAAAAATATTACATTAATTCTTTCATATAAAAAATAAAATTTAGTTTTTATATGAAATAATTAATGTGCAACTGAGCTAACGACAATGCAAGGGTCAGCAAAATATCTTTCTGCAAATTATTACAAGATATTTTTCTCTGAATTTCTAATACTTCTGAATTCTTCACTTTTTTATGTTTATGGTTTTAATGATTGAGATATTTATGTGGTTTTAATATGACAGTCATAAAACTAAGAACTTAAGTGTAAGTTACAACAAGAAATAAATTATTTTAATTTATAATAATCACACATACTTTTGCTTAAATTAAGTATTGTTTCCTAAAGTAGAAAATTATCTAATTACAGCAAAAAGTAAGAAGCAAAAGATCAATTAGAAAGAAAAAATTGACTGGGAAAAGACTCGTTTTAAAAGTAGGACATCAGTCAAGTATAAGATTTTATTTCCCTATCTGAGAAAATTTTGGAGAAAAAATATTATTTAAAAAGTTTAATAAGAAAACTCTGTATATATATCAAGCAGATGTCATCTTTCCAGTTCTTTTAAATTCATCCAAATACATGCATTAAATTTATCATTTGTTGGCCTGTCATGCTTTAAACATATATTTGTTTTAGAAATCTGAATAACATGATGAACATTGTTTTAATCATATAAAATATAAAAAATGTGCAAAATGTCTAGGGTTTTTTTCGTATATATGTATAAGAATCTTTTTTTATTTCATTAGAGTTTTTTTAAAATTCACATAATGAAGGCTTGAGCTCATGACCTTAACCACAAGACTACCGTAGCCATGCACAAAGGTGAAATAGATCAATATGTTTCTAAATCTTTGACTTTAACATTTTAACATCATTGACTTTATGCATCAGATTTCAGCCTTGTTTAACTCTTTTAATTTACTAGATATACAAGCATTACTTTAAGAACCTTCTCAGTCAAATACATTGATCAAATGAAAGATAACTTCCTTTAATTAAAATATTTTACACAAATGATTAAATATCACACATTCATTACAGAATAAACATTAATAAGAAATTGTATGCAGACATTTTTAGGTGAGGAAAAAAATTCATTTATATGAATAGATTAATTGTACCTGTAAAAATTAAGGTTTTATTCAACTAATAAATTTAATTAAATAAGTGATTAAATAACCAAACTATTTTGTCTGAAATTAAAAAAATTAGCTAAATTTATTAGAACATTTTTCTTTCTTCTCTTTTAATTACATTATTTCCTTAAACATAATAACTAATAATGATAACATTTAAAGTAGAATATATCACAGCAAGTAAGCACAAATTTAGGTTAAAACAGATAATTATCACTTCAAAAATATGCAAATTCAAGCAAAGTTTAACTACAGCAATAACAAACTAATGTAAATCCACACACAAGAAACATTAAGAATACAAGTACTTCCTTTCAGATATTGCAAACACAGAAATTTCACGTGAAGTTCGTATTTTTCATTTTGGACACAAAAAAAATTTCCTTTTCAATCTGTACTGAATACAAAAAAAACTCCACTTGAATTAAGTGAATATTTTTGTACATTAACAACATTTGAATGCTACTAATAATTATCATGGTATAAAAGTCAAATTATTTCAAAAAATTAAATTATTATTATTATATATTTATAAATAGATTACTTCTATTTTTTAAAAATAAAATATTTAATTTTTCTACTATCCTAATTAATTATTAAGGATGCAGACTAAAATATAATACATAAAAGAATATAAACCATATTTTAAATAATAGCAAAGATTCATCAGTTTTTTAAAAATAAAAACACATCTACTATAGATTTAATAAAACAATATATATATATATATATATATGTATATATATATATATGCATCAGATTTCAGGGACATAAGAGGGGCAAATATGTTTGTCAGTATTTTTATAATAGATCAGCCCAAACCATGAGCAATATATCATCTTTTAAAACATTTTACATGCATTTTAATAAACATTCCAAATTTTATTAATATTTTTAACCCTCTTTTAAACAGTGAGAAAACAGAGCCGTATAACTCAAAAAATGAAGAAGCACAGTTCCATTTCTTTGATTCAATTAAAAAATCAGATAGTAATGCATTAAAAAATGCAAGTTGAATTTGTGAATAATTAGATTATAATTTATAATTCAGACCAAATTTTGTACTTTTGAATTTTTTCATCAATTGAAAGATTTTTACCAATGTACCCCTATTTCATTTTATTTACAAATGCACATGAAATAATCCAACATGTATGTTCATGAAATCTTTCCTATTTACTTTTGAAGAAATGCTATCTTTTATAAAAATTTTATGAATTATAGCTTTAATAAGTATGTAAAAATTAATTAAAAAAAATCATAGTGGATTTTTTTAAAAAAAGAAAATACAAAAATTTGAAGAGTGCTATAACAAGATCAAAAATGAAATTTTCCTTCAAAGAAAATATCCTTTATCTAATAGTGCTTACTAGTGATAAAGAAAATATTACCTCATATTAATATTTTTCTGCATTATTTCATTTATCCAAATAACCCAAAGCTATTTTCTTTTTTAAAATTATTTTAAAAACTGCAATTTTTCTAACAAAAGTTTTGACTGATTTAAATTGTTTATTTTTTCAATCCGAAACAGACACACTAACTTTATCAGTTGATCTTATTTTAGTGCACACCTATATTTACAACCAAATTGGAAAATTATTATTGTAATATCAAAGTTCCAATACAAAAATACGAGCTTTAGGAGCAATCTGATATCTTCTTTCTAAACTATCAAAGGTATGAGTAAAACTATTATCTTACCCTCTTTCTTTATACATATCATTAAATATGAATTTGTGGTTCATAAAATATTTTAAGTAAAGAAAACATATCTTATAAATTAATGGAACATTAAAAAAAAATTTGATTTTTAAAAATTCTTGTTCATAAAGTAAAATTACTTTAAATTCAAGAACAATCACTAAAAACTAAATGTTTCCTAAAAATTATTGAGAATGCATTACTAAACTTGGCATTTAAACATTTTCTGAAGATGTTTAAAATATTTCAAGTTATTTAACATTTTTCCACACAGAAATACTAGCAAATAAATCCTTTTTTCTAATTTTTTCATACCACACAAATTCTTCAGATATAAGAATATCAAATACCCATTTGAATCATTTAGAATAAAATAGTTCTTTACCACAATAGCTATTTGGAAATCTCTTAAGACATAAACTAATTAACATTCTAACATTTATATAGGTTAATAAGTTGAAGTCAATATATACCACTCATAAATGTCAAAGTGTTCCTAAAACTTTTAATAAATTAAATTGTATGAAAACTGTTGATAAAAAATAAACTTAAATTCTTCCTCTTATTTTTAAACAACCACATTTTATAGCAGCAAAAATAAATTGATATCATTTATTGATGAATTTATTAGTGAATCTTTATCAATATATTCCTCAACATTAAATAGATAATATCTTAAACTGCAAAAAAGTACTTCCAAATGAATATCATACACTGATGCATAGTTCCCTATAGAAAAATATTCTGTTCCAATATCCATATATGTATTATTTTTAACAAAACATTTTTATACATTTAATATATATATTATTTATTGATTAACTAAAAATAATGCGAGATTTACTTTGATTAAAAATTGTTTACTCAGGTAAGATAAAACAATAATGAGCATCATGTGATAGTATTTTTTGCAACTCCTCTCTAACTAGGCATAATGAACAGTTAAACTATTTTTTTCTTTAAAATATAAATATTTAAAAACAAAGGCAACTTTAATTCTTTAGAATTCCATACACAGTAAAGTATAACAGGCATTAGATTAAAATAAAAAAAATTAGTATCATATCAAATACTCAAAACAACATTAGATTAATATTATACTTAAAATTCATTGAATAGATCGTCAAAGTATTTTTTTAATGCAATCAATACTTATTAGACATACAACAGAAAATGTCAGCTAGTCCACCTCAGAAACTAATCACTTCGTCTTTCACTTCCACTTAAATTTATCTTTCTCGCGTTATGTGTTATATATTATTCGCTTCAATTTCAATTCAGTTTACTTTTTATTCATTTTAATTCAAAAATCTGAGGTTTTTCGACAGATACACAGAAAGCAATTGACAAATAAAATTGGAAAATCATTCAAAATTATTTTTTCTATTTGGTCCGGTAGTATAAGTTAAATACCAGAGCACTCTAATGGAAATTATATTAATTTTATGTATGGCTATGAATATACCCCCGTTGTTTGATAATATAATTTATAATAAATATATTACTTTCCAAATATAGCAATGAATTTTTGTAAATGAACAGGCTAATCGGTGTTACGTAGGTTATCGGTGTTAGGATATTACGAGCACGTATTCGCGCGGAAAAAAATACAAACATTTAAGAACTAATACTCACCTTTCATTTCGAGAGATGTCAACACCCAAAACAGTAAATAAAAAGCATTTACTGAAGTGGATACTGTCTTATTATTATGGGATTAAACCAAGTGCTTTTACCAGTCATGATACTATAATTTTTTTCAAAAATTTCAGTAAATCACATTAGTATATAATTTAGAGCTTAAAATTTTTATCAATATGTAGCTAACGAATTTTGTAATAAATAACTGATGTTTTGTTTCAGCTTGGTTTAAAATACACAGGTTATAAATATTATACAGTTTCTCAGTTAAAGGCCTATAAAACATTGAAATAGTTTATCTATTTACTTTTATTGAGACCGTATAACCTTAGATATGTTTTATGTAGTAAGAATGTCCAGCTTTTGAGGCGATGTTTTTCCTGTCATATCCTTCGCTATTTGAAAAGCCACATTTCAAAACCATTCTAAACTTTACTCAGATATAAAAAAAGCATAAATGGCAACGTAGTGCGTTCTGGGAGCAGACGAAAATTTAAAAGACCGTAGTGATATAATTAGAATGCAGCTGCAACATGCCTCTGTCTTTTTTACAAACTTTTGCGTGAGTTATATTTACTCTCTTGCTGAATTAGTTCGTGTGTATGTAAAACTCGACCAACGCGATGCCAGAAAATTGTCAGGGTGGATCTATTTCCAGAACTTTGCTTTTACCTCGCGAGCATCACCTGGGCACAGGAAGTCTCGGGACTTTGCGTCTAAGGCATATACTAGCTGAGGACGGCTGTAAGGAAAGTCAAGTTGCTTTAGCAAAGAGCTTATTGACTATTCCATCAAGTAATATTGAAGAGCGTAGCTGTAATGCTCAATTAGCCGTATATTGGCTCTTACAAGCTGCTGAAAAAGGTCAAGAAGAAGCATATTTACTCTTGAAAGATTGTGTTAGTTCTGGTATTGGCATCAATGCTAAAAATCATTTTAAAATAGAAAAGTGCCTTAATTTTACAGAAGAAGAAAGAATATCTCGTAGAATAGCATTTTCATTGTTTCAAGCAATCATGAGTGATACGGAAGATCTAGTACCAGAGCACATTTTCCGCGAAAAGATTGACCTCATCCTCAAAGAGAGTGTAGAGAAATTGTCAACAAAAGCAGCCGATGATCCTCCACTGCTACAACAACAACCTTATCAACCAAAAATTGACCAATCAAGTCTTCGTAATCAAGCTCATGTGTCTTTTAGTGAAGTTGTTAATTCAGTACAGTCATGCTTGGAAGGTAATGTACCTCTTGTGTCTTTAAAACAAGTAACTCAATGCACTGAATACAAAAGATGGCTGCCTACAAAATATATACGAATTTTGTGGGATCTTATTTTGAGATCTGCTGAAAATCTCTTTCAAAATCTTTCATCTCTTGTATTTCCACTGTCATTTTTATTATTATGCTTTCTATTGCTACTTGCTAAATGCTTTTCATCACCAGGAAATAACATGGATAATTTTGTAACACAAACCTTGCTGAAAGCTGTTACACTTTTTTGTCTTGCAACAATGGTTTCATCTACATGTTTTGTTGTTCATATTAATTTTGGTGGGGATAATGTAAAAAAGTGGTTGAGCTTAATTAATTTTTTTGAACCAAACATTAAATCGGATGCAGTTGAAAAGAAATTTCTATCAAAAACTACATTTTCTATGACAACATTTTTTGTCATTTCATTTGTTTATATTGCATTGGTGCCATTAAGTTTTCCTCTTATGTCATATGCTGATTTGGGAATTTTGAGTTTTGTTTTTATGCTTTTTGTTGACAGAACTATTTCTCATCAAAGATATTATGTAAATATTTCATTCATTTTAAATGCTTTGACTTGCATGTACAAAGCAAATGTTTTACAAAGTTTTTTTATGAATTCTCTTTCTTTTATGAATTTTAATATAACTTATGAAATGGTTGAGAATGTTTTTATTCACTTAAGTTTTATCTCTTGTTTGGCTTTACCTTTTGTTTTACCTTATTTATATGTTAAGATGGCAGTAGGGAAACAGAGAGGTTGGCATTTAGTTTTATTTCCGCATTTAATGTCACTAGTGTGGATGAATTTGGCATCTATCCATTTGGCAAATACTACTACTACTTATCAGTTTTTTAGTCTGTTTTCTTGGCTTGTCATTTTAATTGTGTCAAAATATATTGGCATTGTACTTACATTTATTATTTACCTCCTTCTAAAAATCTATTTATTAGATGCTTTTAAAATTGAAATATTAATCTTATCATTAGCTTTTATTACAATATATTTTGTAAGTCTTCTCTTTGTAAAAAAATTCAAAGCTTCCAATGAAACTAGATTATGGCCTATTTTAATGTGTTTTGCTGTTCTTTTTCTCTCATATCAAGTAACTAAACCTGAAATGCAGAAAACTGAAACTGCTACTAGTGCAATTATACCTTGGGGAAAATATCAAACTTATTGTCATCATCATGCTTGGTATCGTACGAATACTGCTGAAGTACAAATTTCATGTCTTCCTTTAAAAGGAAGAGAAATTTCTTTGGAAGGTACAATAACATCCATTGATGTAATCCAGGTCAAAAATAATCTAGAATTGGTGGCAAGTTTTTTGCCTCGTGCATTACAGGATTGGTTTGTGTATTTATTTGGTAAAAGTTACTTAAATTGTGACTCTCTTATTTTGTCACAATTTGAAAAAGAGCAGTGTAATATGTATGAAGCATTAAATATAAATAAGTATCATCTTCATAATTGGAATGAATATAAATATCGAATTGTTTTAGAAGTATCATCTCGTACATCTCCAGAAGTTATACTTCTTGTAGATAATGTATGTACCGATTTTGTTAAAAGTCTTAAAGAAGGAGACTCTCTTCAAGTTTTAGCTGTATTGGAATCAAATATTGGCAGTTATTCGCCTACATTAACTATAAGACGAGCCTTGTGTACTAGTTGTTATACAGATGTTGTGTGTAATACAATTTCTGCTGTCCCATTGCCAGATTATAGGCTATCCGTAAAAAATATTATCAAGTTTTATTTTGAACCTTTAGTACGCTACGAACCTAAATAAGTATGGCAGCATGATCAGTTATTATAGTAGCTATGATCAAATATGTTTACATCTTTTTATACATTTTATGTATGTAGTTCATTTCATATATTTACATTCTGGGTGCTTTTTTACTAACTGTTGTTTTTTTGTGTGCATTTTGTATTTTCCATGCTTTTTTTAGAATTGTAATGTTTGCTTGTGATATATATCTTTTTTATAGTGTGCAGTTAATATTTTACATTTTTGGTAATATTTATTTTTTAGTTTTGTCAAGGTTTATTTTGATTTTAAATTTACTTATATTTATATTAGTAATGAGGTATTTCATGTGTATGAGAAATATTTCTTTGTGTGTTTGAATAAAATATTTCAGTCATTATTTAATATTTTATATACCAAGAAATGTTAAAAAATTAAGTGCAATGAAAAAAATCATCATATTTATGGTTGTTATCAATCTTATAATATTATATTTAAAAAGCTTAAAATTGTTTCAATTATATATGTTTTAAAAGAAAATGTTGTATGGAAGAATTAGTTTTAAAAACAATATGCAAGATGTGTTAATTTTCTTTTAAAAGCTACTTTATTAGGAAACCTTTTAAATGCTTAGGAATTTCAGCCTAAATTTCTATATTTAAGTATTTTTAATAAATTTTTACAAATCTGAAAAATGAAATGTATTATAGAATTTCTCATGTTTGTATATTATATCATCTATATAATACATCTTCAAAGAGATTTTATATACACATTATTGTTTAATCCTTTATGTACTGCGTAGTGTTTATTCAGTGTAAATTTTTTAGAGACTTGATACAAATCAAATATTTTTCGAACACTGAACTGATTAATTAAAAAATGAAACTTTTGTTTTATGTTTAAATTTTATTTCATCAAATAATTCATGGTTTTGGTTCTTGTATCATCAAATGTAGCATCTAGTGGTGTATTTTTTTCAAATCCTTATTTAATCAAATAATATAAGAATCATTCATAAATACTCAAGCAATTTATCATGTTTATTTTGCTACATATGCAGTAGCTATAAAAAAAAGAATGAGCTATATTTTATTAAATGATATATTTCTATATTCTACTTTTAAATATTTATTTTTATCTATTGAGATTTAAAGGAAGGAGTCATGTGTAGGATCCCTTATCAATGAATCTTGGTTTTCGTCATTGGTGTATTTTTTTCCTTTTTGTTTCACCTTTACTTGATCAAATAATATAAGAATCATTCACATTTCATTTTGCTACATATGCAATAGCAATGTAGAAAGTAATGAGTTATTTTGTAAAATAACATATTTCTACAATCTACACTTAAAAACTTAACTGTATTTAATGATATTTAAAGCAGTCAGTATTTGCAATTTCCTTTATCTGTCTGTTTGTATACATAAAAGGAAAATATATTGATCTGATACAGCTGTCAGGAGATTTAGGATGTCATTATTTATAAAGTTAAACAATGTTTAGACATCTGTGTATATTAAAAGTTCTAATTTATAAACATATATAATGTGAAGCATTTTTTGCTTTAATTTGTTGCTGAATATATTTGAAATGTAACAAGGTGATTGTTGCAAATTCTAAAACTTTTATAATGTTAAGTAATTTTATAAAAGCATTGTGATTTGCATTGTAATTGTTTTGTTTTTTGCTTCTGCATATATCTATAGTCAATTTTAAAAATTGTAATGTTGCATAATCATGCATAATGCAATTTTAAGTAAATATTTTTGATGCAATATATTTGATAATAAAGTCTTTATCTCTTAGTTTAATTTATTCTCTGCCTGCTCTTTATTATCATTGCTATATTTTGTATTTGAAAACTGTTTTCAAAATTTATTTATAGATTTAATTTTTAATAATTAGGGTGTGTAAAAAAAAATGACTAAAAAGTATGTCATATTGATCACTTTATTCTCATGGTCAGTAATTATTCTTTGTTGTTTTAATTATTCACTCCAAATTTTAAATATTCTGCTTTATTCTTGGTTTCTTTTTTAAAGTGTTAATTCAAATATTAAATTCATCAATACCAGGAATAACATTGCATTATACGTAGTTTCACATTCAGCAATGTTTTGAAGCTATTTTTATATAACTGAAATCTAATACATTTAGCTATTGCGTATAAATTGAAAATAGTTTTTTTTTTTACTAATTATATTCTTAAAAGAAATTTTTATGTTATGTAATTAAAATGATTTATTGCCAAAAAAAAAACTTTGGAGTGCCTAAATGGTTTTTAAAAGTATCTTTTATAGATGTTTTCATACCCTTTTGAAAAACATGTTTTTTACTGTAAGAAATAGCAAAAAAACTTTGAAAATAATTAGTAAAATTTACCTGTACGATAAAGTATTAATTTTGTAACTATTACAATTTTTTTCCAAGATTGTAAAATGGGATCCATTATACAATGGTTGCATTGCTTTGAACAAAAGGTCAATCACCACCATTTAAATATATATTTGTTTTAAATAAAAGTCAAACTTTTTAATTATAATAACCACATATTTTTAGAAAGAAACATGTAATATAACATAAAATTGTGTGTGTGTGGATAAGAGCAAATTGTATAAAACAGTATAATTATAAAATTCATCTACCTAACCACATACATTTTTAATGCTATTAAAAATAAATGTGTTATTGTAAAAACAAAAGTATATAACATCAACTACGCTAAAATCACAAACTTTCCTCACTTATAGTTCTGAATACTTTTTATCACTCATTTTAAGTTTGAGACCTAATTTTTTGCCCAATTGCTGAAATGGTCACATCATTAATACTATTTTGCATGGATGAACGTAAAAAAAGTATGCAATTATAACTTAAGAAAAACTCCTTTTTCGCCGCGGTATTCAAGTGGTCAAGGCATTGGATCATGGCTGGCATGTCATGATTTCGAGCCCAGTACCATTGAAGACCCGCTGTGTAGAGGAGCGACGCACGTTAAATCTGTTGAGAGCTCAAACGTCCTCCCGTTGGTGTGGTAGTTAGGAGAGGGGAGTGCCAGCTCAGGTGTTGTCCGCGCCACTTGACCATGGTTCAAAATTACGCGGTCCGTCGCCAAAAGTCCTCGTGTATAGCTGAACAGTGCGACGCTAATATTCACTCACTCATTCACCACTTACGACAGCCATTGGTATAGGTTAGCAATATTCAAGGGAATACAATGGTTTGGAGCAGTATTTAATGTACATATATTTTGTACATTATGCTTAGATTTTCTTTTTAGATCAAAATCGTAGATAGTGCTGAAATTTCTTCTGCTAACTCTTCTCCATTTATTTCGGCAAAATCGCCATCAGTTAAAATACATTTCAAATTCTTAGTGTTTTAGTAGCATTTCTTTAGACATGTATTTAAAACGTACATATTTTTATATAAAAATTAATAAAATAGCTAATATGGTGAGGACTTAACTCATATTTAGCATCTAGTGCTTGATCTCAATTATAAAATTTTTAAAAAATCTTATTTCTTCTGGATCTTTGGCCAGTTTACGTCGTGTATTTCGTACAAGGCTCTGGAGTCGATAGGGAAATTGCATAATCCTATTCCTGGAACTTAAAACTTAACGACTCCCTCATATATAAATTAACATATACACATGTTTTACGACCTTTTTAAATATAAAAGTAGTTTGGCTGCTACAGAAAAAAAATTGATGGCATAAACAATTTACTTATATTAATTAGCATTTGCTATGAAATATGGAAAAACTGGCATTAGTAATTTCTAAGAAACAGTATAGCTTCTGCAAGATCTTTGATAGAGGACTGTAGATCCGATTTGATAAGTTTCAGAGCTGAAAATAATCTCCACACGAATAGAAGAAAGAGCTGTTTAACTTTTGAGGATAGATTTGAGTACGTTTATTAAGTCAAGTACGTGTCTTGCAAGAGCGATATTATTTCTCTATTTCTTCAAGAGTAGTCTAAAAATCTTGTTTGTATTTTTTCATTTTAATATTTAAAGGCTTTTGAGTTTGTTTTTTATTATTTTCATTCGCTTTGTCTTAGCTCTTGTTCAATATTATCCAAATTTTTCATAAAATCTAATTTATTATAAAAAATTAAATAAAAATAATAACTCGGTTTATTATTATTATTTTTTTTTTTTTTTTTCCAATTCACTTACACTTTATTTGAAAATCAAACCTGTCCAACAAAAACTGGAGTCGACGTGTTTTTAGCGACTACAACTCAGACTCATTTTACCCAAAATTCTGTCCGACTCCACAGCCCTAGTATCACATGAGAAGTTATCTCCTCCCCCCCCCCCCATCTAATGCGGTGTGGTGTTCTTATTAGTTCAACTGTTGATGGGGGGGTGGGGAAAAAAAATTTTTAAGATCTTTTTTAGAAATATATATTTTTCGATGTTTGTGCAAAAAAGGTTGTAAGTACTTAAATGTTAAGTTTTGGGTGAAGTGATAAAATTATTAAATCACCCTCCTCTCCGAACAAAATTTTAATTTGTAGATTTTATTCGATTTTTATAATTTTCTTCAAAATTTTATTCTTTTAATAAGCAATCATTTTTAAAAATGAAATGAGAATGAATGAAATGTGTACTTTAATTAATTTTTTTCTTTTAATCAAATAAATGTTATTTAGTATTGTCACAATAATAAAAAAATATTAAGATTATAAAATAGAATATATCAAACAACTTATCTATTTAGTCAACCTCTGACTTGTACTAATTATCTAAAAAAGGAGATGAAACACCTTTATTGAATGTTATAAAAGAAAAATATCTAAAAAAGAGAAAGCTTTTCTGAAAAGTTGCTGAAAGAAGTTTTGGTACGTATCGTAATGGGTTAAAAATATTGATTTCGTACGAACAGTGTTTTATATTTGTGACTAACTTGTATTGCTAATTATTTAGGTTTACTCTAGTGTTTATTTTATCTAAGTTTATGCAATTTTTAATATTCCCCTATCCCCCCCCCCCACACACATACTATGAAGTTAAAGAGGTGGGGTCGGTCTTAATTCAAAATTTTTTAACATTTTTTTCTAATTCCGTTATTATAGAAAACAATCTATTTCTCGACGCCAGTTATAATTAATTCGCTTTTAAAACGGATCATTTTCTTGTGAACTTAAAAACAAATCACGTTAGTCATTGAGACTGAGCGAATTTCTGGAAATCGTGAAACTCGTATATCGAGCTTCGAAACGAAATAGAGTTGTTTCACGTGATCATGAAAGAGAGCGAGAGAGATTGAGATGGAATTTAACCTCGTAGTGAATTCTCGTGGTATTTGGCGGTTAGCTTCAATTATACTTTTATTTTGTTTTTACAGCTTCAATATTGCCCTTTCAGAACATATTACATCTTTAAAATAAAAATAGCCAGAACGAATTTTTGCAAACCAGTTTGGGCACTGTCAACACATTTTTCCAGACACGTCGCATGATACTTTTTTTCCAGTGTTGCTTTTCGGTAATAAAAAAAAATATGCCGAAACCGCTGTTTGAGTTGTCCTATCACATTTGATGGGACATCCCCCTCTTCAGATTGATTTGAATCATTGTTTTAATACAAATAAACCTTGATATGTAATGATAATATGTCTTAGAATAAAATTGACCGGTTAAAGTATAATTTATTTCTCTCTGCTAGGAATTGAACGAAATTACTTTCTAAACAACTCAGTTTAACTTGTATATATGTATTAAATAAAATTACGCAGACAATTAACGTACGAAATATTGTATATGCACATATATATTTATTTCTTTTATCGCCCTAAATATTTACGTAACATGAAAAATTACAAGTAAAATTATATTTATTCAAGACATTTTTGTTTACAGTTGATTCTATTTAACTTACAGAAGAACATAACTCTGTACACTCTGTATTTTTGATGACAGGCGCAATATTATATTATAAGTTTTTGTTTTGTTTCATAAGCAACTTATTAAAGATGGAAAGTAAGATCTTAAATAAACATGATGAGTTAATTTTTTCTCATCTCAGTTCATGAGCTCCTTGAAATATTTCCAAAGATCGGTGTGGATAAAGGACAAGTCCATTAACTCTGTGGGTCAGAATACTAAGTTTAAAGTGCTTGGATTAGAATACTATACTATACTATAGAGCAGTGGTTTTCAAACTGTGTTCCACAAATCACAATAAAAAGTCAAAGGAACTTTAAATGTGTAGGAAAAATGAATTTATTCGCGTTCTCTATGAAGTTTGTATAACATCATCCATCTAAAGCTCATCCCAGTCATTAAGAAACTGAAAATTTTATTTATACCATACTAATTTTTTCTCTCTCAATATATACTTTTAAAACCATTAATACATTATAATAACATTATACTAAAACGCTTTTTTTTATGTGAACTATTTGCTAGATTGTGAATATTCTAATGTTTACATACGGGTTCCACGAAATAATTTTATACTCGTTAGTAAAATGTTTGGCTAAACTAAATAGGGATTTCTAATGGAAAAAGAACTTTTTCATTTGTTGAAATCTCCTATAATGAAGGAGAGGGAACAACTGATCGACATATCAACAGATTCGATGTTAAAACCTGAATGTAAGCAAGAGCACAGCTCCTAAACTTTAAGCTGCACATTTTGTCATGCAATACACATGATTTTTCACACAGCTATAAACATGTTAATGCCATTCAGAACAACGTATTTAAGTGAAAAAAAAAATTTTTTTTTTTCTCTTTTTCTCAACGTGACTACCAAACCAAAATTTAAAAACTAATTAAAAGCAGTATATTAAATGTGGCCACAGATAATTTCAATGGACTTAGATTTTGACAGTTTCAGTAAAAAAATGCAAACCCATATCCCAGTTACTAAATATAATGCAAGGGTCGATGGCACCTGGAGCACGAATTAATATTATTAATGAGTAAATTATATTTAAATTAGATTAAAATTTCTAATATAACACAACTCTAATATTTCAAATAACTCTTCTTTTTTTTTTAATTGCCTTTACGTGAAGTACCAGTAACACGTTGATCTATTTTAAATATTATTTAAAGATTTATTCTTTCAAGTGTGTATAATTGGATTCCGTGAATTAAAAAATTTGAGCACTGCTATTGAGCAGTGGTCTTTAGACATTTTTTCAACTCACGGAACCACTAGAACTAGAAAATATTTTCGTGGAACCCTAATCCACCCACACTTAAGGCTCCCGGTGACACGCCACCACGAAAACCCGAATGTAATGTTAATCCTATGGAGTTTCTTATAATTCAATTTACGTCTAAGGTATTGCTTTTAACTGTATGAAACAAAATGCATCCTAAAGATAAAAAAAAAAATTAATGTTTCTCTTGATTTCGATTTTTTAAAAAAAATTTCTAAATATTTATTAAAAGTTTGAAAATTTACATTTAGTGCGTTGAAACGATCATAAAAATATTTTCAATTATCGGATAAAAAAAGTAAAAACTCGGAAACCCTTTATTTTTTATGCTCTTTCAAACGCATATACTTTAAAATTTTTAAACTAATTTATTTGCGAGTAATTAAATAAGTCAGCATTGCATATTTGGAATGAGGGAAAGTAAACTTGTAACTCCGCCTTCTTGCGGAAGGATACATGAAATTTTCCCTGCGTTCCCTTGGTGAAAGGTGGTAATTTATGACTCTTCGGTGGATTGTGTAACAGAGATGTTTTTTCCCCCCAAAATGGGTCTTGTTTTCTATGAATCTATAGGCATTCAAGATACTATTTACAATTACATCATTCTTAGGAAAGTTTGAGTCTGTGCTTGAAAATAACTACAAATACGTTTTGTACAAAAAGCTATCCTCTGTTTTTTATTCCACCTTTCTTAAAATTATTTATATATACTAAATAAGTTATATTTTATTAATAATTAAAATGAACAATTAATATTTATTAAATGCATTTGAATCGTCAGGATAAAGTGAATCAGTTTTCGCATTCTTTTCTTACATATCTCCAAAATTGAAATTCATGTGTTTTTTTTTTCAAGTTTAAGTTATTTGAATATCAGCTGTTTTAAAACTTATTTTGCACAGTTTATTTCAGTTATTAAATAAAATGAATCATCATCGCAGCTTCAAAAAAAAAATTATTTCTTTCGGCTAAATGAAAAAAGAATATAGGACAGAATTTCAGGAATTGGAAAGAAAAGTGTGTATTTCTTTTTTCTAAATTCTTGTTCCGCTGTTCATTTCAAATATTGTGAAAGTTTCCACATACTAAATGGATTTATTGATCATCGCATTTTAAATAAGATTCAAATATTCCGAAGATGAAATACCATTGATTTAAAATAAATCAGAAAGTTTTCCATAATTTTAAGAATATTTTTAGTAACATTAATAGTTGCTTCTTAAAACGTATAAATTTCAATTAATTTATTTACTATTGCTACTGATGTTTTTATTCCATTTTTATTTCCTTCACTGAAAATTCAACTTAGAAATAACATTGCAGAACTTTTTTTTAAAATTTCTGTCTGGAAAGCAGTATCTACATTTTGCATTTTCATTTATACATGTGTTTCATATATTATTCAAGATAACTCATCAATGCTTTTTTTTTCAAAATGAATTCTAAGTTAATGCGCTATGAAGAATGCACTGCAAGTACAAATACAGGCAAATAGTTCCACAATTTTAAAGTTCAAGCCCAGCACCACTAAAGACCCACCGTGTAGGGGAGCGATGCACGTTAAATCTGTCGAGAGCTCAAACGTCTTTCCTTTAGTGTTGTAGTTAGGAGATGAGGTGCTATCTCAGGTATCATCCTCGTCACTTGGCCATGGTTCAAAATTACGAGGTCCGTTACCAAAAGCTCTCGTGTAGCTGAACAGGGTGACGTTAATATTCACTCACTCACTCCACAATTTGAATGTTTGACATCTGAGGAATTATAGAGATTTTTCCCAAAAATCCCGGGAAATTCTGATTGGAATGGGGTTGTATGAAAACACTTTCTAGTTCTAGGGGTTCTACGAAAACACTTTCTAGTTCTAGGGGTTCCACAAAAACACTTTCAAGTTCAAAGGGTTCCTTGAGTTGAAAAAGTTTGAAGACCACTGCTCTAGAACCATATATGTTATTTGCGACAGACTTCGTAATTCTAAGCCAAGGGTGGCCAACCCGCGGCCTTGAATAATTTTGCGGCCTTCGAGATTCATTACAAAATATGATTATTTTGTACAATATTTTTGTTTTTAATGTAGTGTTTTGTAACAAATATACTTCATAACTGTTTCTATTTTATTACCTTTCTTTTATTTTAATACATTCTTAGAAGTGTGCGGTATTGTGCAGCGCAGCATCACACTCGATTCCTGTAACTCCATCGCGCTGCCTATTGCTAGAATTAGACATATTTGATCCTTGCATTATTATTATAAATTATCTATGCTTGTATAGATGAAAAATAATGAAATCAATAATAATTCATTCCGTTTTAAATTTTCATTCCAATAAATGTTTGTGATGGGTCTAAATATAATATAAAGATATATAATTTTTGTTTGGCAGCCCGCAGGATTATAATGTTTTTCCGAAGTGGCCCGCAAGGTCATTTGAGTTGGCCATCCCTGTTCTAAGCCAAGATCGGATAGCGAGAATGACGCTTGAGTTTACAGTTTCTTTGTATTCTTCATGACCTTTTTTGAACTTGGGAATCTCGCGTCTTTAGTCATTATGGTATATAATCCTCCACGGTTTTAAATGCTGATTTAAATTCTTTTTATTGTTTTTTATAAAATATATTGCTGGTTTCTGTTTGTGATATTAAAAATATAACATTAGTGTGATAAATAAGAAAAATAT
This sequence comes from Trichonephila clavata, assembly GCA_019973975.1. Lineage (NCBI taxonomy): Eukaryota > Metazoa > Arthropoda > Arachnida > Araneae > Nephilidae > Trichonephila > Trichonephila clavata. The sequence goes on along the minus strand of BMAO01019085.1, from coordinate 2,520 downwards.
TTAGTATGATTGGTGAAAAAAGTTAATTGAAATTAAAATCTGGAATACAATAACTTTAAAACGATTTTGTGATTTGCCGAGACGGGTAAATCCAAAGCAGAATGTATGCGAGATTTTCGACAAAAGAAACGTGAGAAAAAAAATTAAAAACTGAAGGAGTACAGCCGAAAAGAATTGCACAAAATTCAACTCCACGCAGCAGGATTTTTTTTTTTTTTTTTTGCAACGAACACAAATCTCTCAGAAACAAACGGCCGAACCAATTACTGCTTTACCAAATCTGTTTGTCAGTCAGGTAACTTTACGATTGTCCGCTCATAGCTTTTTTGAATGATGAGCTCAAGCTCGAAATGAACACAAACCGAAATATATCGACAACTAACAGTAGTACTGTTATTGACGTTGTTTTTCAAAGGTTATTAAATACTTTAAAATCTCAAGTATATGTGTCATATTTTAGTCATCATAAGTCTATTGTGTGTGTGTCTTCCCCAAATTGAACAAGAATATTTATTTTTGATAAAAAATTACATGACTCTGTGTTAATTAAATAAAATTTTCATTAAAGATAAAATTATTCGATAGAAAATTATTTCCAATCATACCCGATTAATTTTTTTCAGGATTTATGTTACTATTGCGTATTTACCAGGATAACATGTCAGATGTTACACATCATATGCGACTACTGTAAGACTCGTTCCTTTTTTTTTTTTGTAACTGAATTTATATTAGAAATTCCAACACTAAAACTGTTCTTCCAAAAAATTGTGTGGGTCCCAAAACCAATACTCAATATACTTTATCAGTGGCGTAGCTAGGTATCCAAAGGTCTTGTGCAAAAAAAAAGAGAGAATATTGGTGGAGTTTTATTAATTAAAAATATATTAGAGTATTATATATATATATATATACAAAGCTGATTCACATCAGCCCTGTGTCAAGCTCTGCAGAACATAGGAAAGCAAAGCTACAAACTACTTACATGTATGCATATGAGTTTCCTTGTGAATTTAGTGATTACCCAGGTTCGATTTGACATGTGATAGATAGGAAATGATAAAAAGAATATGCACAAACAAGAAAATATAATACAAAATTATTATAATTATTTAAAATAAAACACACGAAAAAACAGAGGAGGGGGGTCAAAATTACATCAGTCTGTTGCAGATACCAGATTGCGAAACATTGAAACAGGAAAATAGCTTATTATGAATCATATTGTTATAAAAAATAAAATGACCAAGAAGAAATAGCTCCCTGTGTAGATTTTTTTAGATGTATGGTAAGACATTTCATGGAACTTGATGTTTATTTTCAAGTAAAGATTAGAAAAATGAAAAAATTGAAAAATAATATAAACTTTTTAATAAGTAAAATTCGCAACACTATACACAAACAAAGAAAATAATTTAGAGGAATTCCTTACAAGTTTGAAATTACTTTCATCGGAGTTGCCATGATTACAGCTATGTAACAATCTTTTATATTTATACCTCAATTATGGGAGAAATTATCGCAAGCTCGAATTGCTTGGTGGTCAAGGCGTGAGGGTCCCCTGAGCTCAGGGACCCTGTGCAAGGGCACCACCTAGCCCATTGGTAGTTACGCCACTGTACTTTATTAAATTTATATAAGATTTTTTTTTGTTACATGTCTTAAACCGTTTTAAATAAAATTATTGAACTGAATCGGAAATAAAGAACTGACCTGAAATATTTCAGGAACGAGAATAATTTAAATCACATTACACTATTCATTCCATTAATTTATAAATTTCTCTTGTCATTAAACTGTTTAAAAAAGGATTTTGATGCAATTTAATATTGAAGAATATCACAGAAAATTGTTTTGAATGTACAGAAATATATATATATAAAGGTTTCTGCCTTAACTAAAACTTATATTTTTATAAAATTCAAATGAAAAACTGATGTTCCTCAAAACAGAAACGAAACAGCGTAAAAAAAGCAGTTTCTTTGTATAACTAGAATATCGGGCACAGTTTTCATGTAATTGAAAACTGCCATGGGGTGGGCAGTAAAAGAGGGGTCAGTTGTCATATAAATAGTCTTCAGTTGGTTGTAAACTGGACCCTCCAAGAACAAAAATAGAAGGCGAAAGAGAGGGGGGGAGGGTTTCCTGTCTCGAGCTCCCTTTGCACTTAGAATCCCTCTCTCAACTGTTGTAGAAGAGGCTTGTATGATTCTGTGACGTCATTTTCTTTCATCATGACAGCTGTCAGAACATAATCATCAGAAAATGGGATCAAGTAAATGCAAATTTGGAAAAATAATAGCTTGAAAAAAATGTTTATTTCAAAGTCAAGAAAATATTGAAAATTAAGAAAAAAAGGCATATAATTTATCTTTTATGAAGGAACTATTTACCTCCGATCATTAAGACCAGTACTCATGAGTACTTGGCCTTTCCTTTAGAAACGCCCATTCCCCCCTCCCAGAAGAGGGCGCTTTCATCGTTTAGAGTTGGAATTTCTGTCTACGGGACCCTTAAGCA
>BMAO01019084.1:0-67538 GCA_019973975.1 Trichonephila clavata | reverse complement strand
TTATTTATATTTATATTTATTTTTGTTAATATTATTTATATTATTTTACATTATTTTCATTTATATTGTTTACTTTATTTTTATTTATTGCAACCTATAACTGTGAGAAGATAAATTTCACGATGGTTTAAAATTAAATGTAAAAAAACTTTTTTAAGAACAAGCTTTTATTTAAACGCGCTAAAAAGAATAAAATAAACTTTTCCTTTAAAACTTTTTTTACTATCAACTTATAACGTCATTACACAATTTATATGATATAAAAGCTTGTCGCAATATTTAAGTACTCATATTTACTTAGTTTGAATTTTTAAAAACCAAAATCAATCAGGTCAAGTATTTTATTTTACTTGTTTATCTACACAGTTAAATCTCGCGACAAGCTTTTATATCATATAAATTGTGTAATGACGTTATAAGTTGATAGTAAAAAAAGTTTTAAAGGAAAAGTTTATTTTATTCTTTTTAGCGCGTTTAAATAAAAGCTTGTTCTTAAAAAAGTTTTTTTACATTTAATTTATTTTTTACTTTTTAGTTATCGCTGGACAGGTTTCTCAGCCTGTTCAACTCATTGAACGCTGGTTCGCCCCATCCCTGGTTTAGCTGAATTAATTCTCGCAAAATGGTATTAGACTAAAAACACAATTTTTTTCAAATCCGTAATTTTTAAGCAATTTTTTCAATCTTCGTGCAGATTTTGGGTAACATTGTTCTACACACGAAAAAAAAGGTTTAGTGAGATTATCTTCATAAATGACAAAGTTATTAAATGTTTAATTAAAATTTTGACTATTTTTGAAAAACTTAAAGAATATATTATTTATTTGAAATATTTTGAAGATAAGGGATATATTTCTCTAACATATTAGAAGAAAATTTTAGTTGTTTATTAAAAAACTTCAAAAGGCATTTAAATATTTGTATTAATCAATAAAATGCTTAAGACTCAAAACACATTTTGTAATCAAAAAAGAAAGTTTTATCAAATAATGATAATTTTTTGCTGGACATTGAATATCTTCTATGTAAGAATTTTTTTTTAAATATCTCAGATCATCTTTAGAAACTTGATCTTGAAAAAATCAATAATTAAATTCAAATAAAATTAACAGATTCTATTTGTAATTAAATTTAAGGACACGTGTCGTAGTGTGTGTTTAGATTACTAGTGATAAAATGAGGTATATTTAATATTACTTGTAGGCTTAAAATTCGAAAATTTCTTTAAAAAATTCCTTCATTTTATTATAAAATTATTTTTTTTAATCGAAAATATATTGCATTTCTAGATAATATTTTCTCTTATTGTTTTCCTAGCGGATTCCTTTTTGATGGGTAAGATACATAAAAAAATGATCTTTCCGATTCTGTAATTATTTTTGTCTGAGTTTCATAGATTAAAGTTAGATAAATTATTTAAAGAATTTCTTCAATACTCCATCTCAGTTTAACTTGTCAGCGTTGAGAAAGGTATACAATGTACCAATCTACTTGAAAAATAGCTCTACTTTTATGTTTTGAATTTAAATCCAAGAAAATAGATAGAAATTTGTAAAAAAATTGCATACGTTGTAGAAATTAGATTATTTTTACGTTGTAGAAATGTAATTATTTTTTAGACAAAGTTAATTAGTACTGTCAATAGCGCAACGTTATGAAATTCCAGTTTGGCTGAAAACCGATTTTCGACGCCAACTTTTGTCATTGTTGTAACAATAAAATTATTACAACAATGCAGATATATCCAAGTTGGCGCCCAAAACTAGTTTAACGTTTTTAATTAATATCTTTTTAATTAATTGCAATATCGGAATATAAATGGTAAAAACATGCATTGTCATCCAAACTAAACGTGTATACAAAATTTCAGCTCAATGGGAGGAAGATATCAGCTTCAAAATTGAGTTGCAAGATTCCACCCGAACAAATTACATACATACATACATACATACATACATACATACATACATACATACATACATACATACATACATACATTGTAAGTTAAATAAAAGCTTTTAATAATTAATAATAAGTCAAATAAGTAAAACACTAACACGGTCTAAAAATTTAAATATAATAAATTGAAGGTTCTAAATTACAAAGATTAAAGTTAGGAATTTCGGGTTAATCCAATAATTTTTTAACTGATACTCTTAAAATATTGAAAGGAAACAAATTTGAATCAAAGTTGTTACATAATTTTAATAGCTATTCAATTTTGTTTAAATTTTCCGTCCATTATCTTAATTTTGATTCGACACACACACACACACACACACACATATATATATATGTATATATATATATAATATTGATAATAATAATAAAATATAAAATTTTTAAAAAAAAAAAAAAAACCACAATTTGAAAATAGTTGTACTGTTACACAACTTTTTGTGAATATATACTTAATATTTCTAAAATATTAAAAATTAAAAAAAAAACTTTAGGGGTTGATTAGCTGTTTATTTAAGTAGATTTGATAAATTTCGTATTGAACAATGTTTTCTTCCCTAGTATTACTTTACTTTATTCTTTATTACATGGAATTTTGTGTGCTATCAAATGCTTCTAGTTTTATATTATTCACAAGGCAATTGAATCAAACATTTCAAATCAAATTGCTTGATTTCGTTTTTCGAAGGGGAAAAAAAAAGGTTTTATATATATATATACAGTAAAAATCATTTAACACGAAACTGAGGGAGAACTGAAATATTTTTTCATGTTAAAGGATATTACAACAAAAAAACATATATTAAGCAAATTTTAGTTAATTAGAGTAAATTTTATTTATGTAAATAAAATATGCTCTAATTAAAATATACTCTGGCACAAACTTACTTCGTTCAAACATTTCCCGTAAGTTGTTCTAGTGTTTAAAATTATTGTTGATAATGTAGAGTCAGCAATACCCAAATCCTTACGCGTTTCCGTTTCGTCTTCTGTTTTTAATCAATAGGCTTGAAAAACTTCATCTTCATTTTAAGCAAAATAGCAATTTTCTTTTCCTCAGAGCACTTTGCCACTGTGCTCGTAAAAAAAATTCGCCTAAAATAGAGGGGGGGGGGGGAAGAAAAAAAACACGCGAGCTAAATTTACTGACTTTTACTCACACTGCGATGTACTTGACACCGAATTCCAAAGCCAGCTGATGTGACGTAAGATGTTTTTGTGTGGCGCTTGTAAGGGTGGAAGGTGAAGGTGGCCTAAATAAACAAAATTGGTTCGTGTCACCGGCTTTTCCGAGGGTATTTCAAAGCCAAGTTATTTTCTTTTCTACAAAGCATGTGAAACCTCTTTCTTTTCACACCCCTCTTAAATCTCGCCTGGATGGCTGGTGTTTTCCGTATTTTGTTCATTCCTGAAAGGAAAATCTTTCGTTATAAGCGATTTTCATTTCGTATCAAGAGAAAAAGTGCATGAAAATGATAGAAGTTTGTCGGGACCGTTGTATTATTTTGTGTTAATAGATATTTCGTCTTAAGCGTTTTCGCGTTAAGCGTATTTCACTGCAATATAAATATTAAATGTGTGTCCCTTTTTTTCTACATAAAAATAATATCTTATGAGCTAAAAATAAAATTGCTTCATATGCAGTTTATATTTATATTATTGTGTAATATATTTCATGCGTTCAAGAATAAATCTTAAATGAATACAAAGTGACTTTATACGCACGATTGTTTTATAATCACCAAATCAAATTACATATTTTTTGTGTCTCGATCAGGTGGCATAAGTAACAGCATAACAACAACACAGATTTTTTGTATTAATAAATCATAAGTGTTATACCTCCCCCTTTGTTCAGGTTTATTTTTCTATGAAATGCAATCTCACAGACCACATGATTTGAAAAGAATAAACAATCCTAACTGTTAATCTAAAAGTCATTTAGAAAGTGGAAGACAGCTTTTCAAGGTAGTCATTTTCACAGATGAATTAGATTGTATTTTTGTATTGTCATCATTAACGTTCTGAAATGTGTGAAGAAAAGGAGGATGTAAGTACCAACATTAAGGATGGGGGAAAAAATCAGATGTCCTTCTACTTTCTTAACAAAGATATCAATAAAAAAAATATCGCCAAAAAAAATACATGAAGGGAAAAAAATAAACAAAAACGAACGCTTAAGTACCTCCCCCCTCCCAAAAACACAGATTAGGGAAGGGGGGGGGAGGAGTAGTCCGTTTTCCGAAGCAAGTGCAGGCGATGTCTGCTGTAAGTACGCGGCTGGATGAGCAAAGGATACAAGACGCGGTTTGATTATAGGTCGGAGAAAGTCTGAATGGGAATGATCTCAGAGAACGTTTACCATTCTTTAAGACTTTGCTGAATATTTGGCGAGGAGAGATCATATGCTGCTTGATGGATGAGAATTGAAAAGTTTTATACATCAACAATAAACAATCGGTGTTTATGCAACAATCTGTACAAGTTAAATATTTTGTGTTTGATCCAAGATTATTTTTTGCCATCAAAATTGATATTTATTTTTTAAAAACTTTTGTTTTTCCATAATTGACGAATGATTATTAAAACAGCGCACAATTGTTGTTGATATATAATTATTAATGAGGAATTGTGTAAAAAGAATATGATATTCATTGTTGAGGCAAGTAAGTTCATTAGGTTTTTACGCCAGAATTAAAAGAGAAAAAAAAATCATTTTTTATATAAGGTTAATGTAAATATGTATCATTGGAGGAAAATTGTAAAATCAAGGAGACTGAAGTATTTCAAATATTTAAAAACGATTTTTTTTAAAATAGTATTTATTTTAACGACCTTCATAACGCGTATGTTACTCATAAGCGATTTAAAATTCATTAGATGGTAATGTTTTTACGAGTCGTTTATTTTGATATGCATAGAAATCAAAACACACCGTATTTACTCAAATCTAAGCCTCGTTATTTTTTCAGTATCACTGGTACTGAGAGTTGGGTGCGGTTTAGAATCGAAGGCAAAACATTTATGGGATGAGTTTTCACCCCTTTCAAAAGGAACAATGTAACTGTCCATTCTGTCCACTTGCATTGGTGACTTATCCCATTTAGTAGTTTATCTGCAGTATTTAGTCTATAATAAACATCGTTATAAGGAATTTTTTTGAATACGCTTTCTTTTAATCACCTAAACATCAAATATATCACTAATAACACCAATACGTGTTCACTATGACGCAAGTATGAAAAGGGAGTTAATTTTTTTGCAGAAAAAAAACCGGAAACAGAGCAGCAGCCATTAACACGGATGAAGCAAACATAAGCTGATGCCGTAAGCAAAATGATATAATATTTGCTCGTCAGTCTTTAATTATTCTTTTCATTCTTCAAAAAACATTCCTTGAAAAAAAATGTTTAAAAAAAATGCACTGGATGGCATTGAAGACGATGCCTTTTAGGAAAATGGTGACGCCGGCACACCAATTCTGAAGTCAGCTGTGACAACGGGATTGACGAATCACTTTCGAAACACGGCACTGATGGTTAAAGTAGTTATAGGTTCATCATGCATTTAGAAGTTTTTAATACTGTTAAAATAAATTAATTACTAATCTTATTACTTATTATTAAAAACATTCTTCAAAACACTTCTTAAGCATTGGATATTAATGAGCATTTTACACAATTTTTTATTTTTTTTCTCAAAAACGTGTAGAGAATTGGGGGTGCCGCTTAGAATCAATGACAATCATTTTCACAAAAACATTTTGAGAATTAGGGGTGAGGCTTAGAATCGATTGCGGTTTGGATTCGAGTAAATAAGGTACATTTCATTTTTCTAGTTAGCTCGGTGGCTTAAAGGTAGCGAGCCCGTCTCGTAAGACCAAGATTGCGGATTCGATCCCGGCTGGCGTCGATAGATTTCTTGTATGCGAAAATAGACCTTTTTGCATTCATGCATAATATTGAATCAATAAATATATCTCCCACTGACAAAGATGAATGTGTCCATGCGTAGATAATGCAGTAGGAGCTTTAGAGCCAGAGGAAATCCCATAAAATCATCGAAACCTATCAAAAACATTCATAAAATGTATTGTTATATTAAGGATAAAAAAAACCTTATGTTATATTGCTTTGCTCTCATGCTACCAACCCTCTAACCCAGGGATCAGCAACTCTTTTGCTCTGGAGTGTCAAACCAATCCAACAATATAATTCAGCCTGCCACTCAGTAAGACATGTTTGAAACAGTTGGATTCACACACACACACACGATAATTTGCATGCGGTGTTAGAGAATAGAGGACAATAATAAAGATTTACACTTGTATTATACATTAATTTTGCTTCATTTAAAAATATTTCTCAACATAAAAATAAACAGCATAAAACACAGCTATTTCTTCAACAAAAAAAAAAAAAATTGTGTCTATATTATGTGTTTTTGAACATATTTATTAAAATAAGGAATAGAAATCATAAATAATAAGTATTTCCGTTCATTATAGTTAATTAATAAAGTTAAATAAAAATTAGTGCTAGTACCTAGTGATTGCACCACTCTACTTTCAGATCGCAAAATCAGGGGTAGAATTGCTACTATTGATTTGACACGATTGGTGAGCATTCGGTTGTTAAACCATTTCTTTGCAGACACGAAATATTTTTTATAGAAGGAAAGAATTTTTACTTAGATGTGTAGAACCAAAAGCGGAAAGCAGAGTACATTCAGAATCTTCTCTCTTCAAACAATTAAATGTCTCCAGCAATCTCTTTCAATAATTAACAAAATACCTGTAAATTTATCTTTGGAGATATCTTTCAGATTTTTTTCGTAATTCCATAAATTTGTAGTACTGAAGATGTTTGTCAAATAAGGTCCATTACAAATTCCAACTTCCAATATCAACTTCCATCCACTCAAATATTGACAAATTTGTAGAGTAGTGCAGAGCGCCATTGAGAATTGGCACTCTGCATATATGGTGCCGCGACCCCTGCTCTAACCTATGTCTACACACACTGGTGGAGAAACCTTTTGAGATTTGTAATAAATTCCGCGAAAAAGAAGAAACGCGCAGAAAACTAGAGAACGGCCAGTGTGTCTCAACTGGATTAAGATAAAGTCTTAAGACCACTCTGGTAGTGGAGTACTTATCAAAGACACCAATGGGATTGTTAAATTAAAGAAAAGAATCCTAATATCTGTTCAGTTTTTAAAAGTTAACTCGTCTCTATCGATGAGGGACTAAGTTATATTCTGTCTGATAGTCGAAGTGCCCTCCAACATTTGTTAAACTGGAGTAGCGTTGGTGATAAAACTGGAACTACTATTCTTAAAAAATTAAAACAAGTTTCATCATCTTGTGATGTGCACTTTCAGTGGATCCCTTCGCATGTAGATATTTAGGGTAATGAGGAGGTGGATGGTTTATCGAAGGAGGGTGCCAGAGAGGCTCTGGCTACATCTAATTGCCTGACTTATTTTGAACTGTACTCTGCCAGAAAACATATTGATAAAAAGACTTGCCCCTCCCCGGTTCATATTTAGTATCGAGCTGACTTCCCTGGAGGATCCCTTGCTATGAATTGCGACAGACGCACCCAGACGGCAGTTTCCACATTTCTTAGTGGACATTTAAGAAGCCTTACCTTCCAGGGTGGCCATAAAACCCATCCAAATTGTCTAAAATGCAACATCGAGCAGGCTTCCCCGACTCATATTCTTGGATACCTGGGTTTGCCCTACGACGACTTACTAGTTCTTCCAATACTTGCATATAACTTTTTGAGGGTAAATAAACTCATAGATCTCGTCTAGCAGAAGCTAGACAAGGAGATAAACAACAACAAGATAAAGTTGGATTGTTGTGGAAGGTATAGACTGGACAAAGATGCCTGTGTGCGATGACTGCCGAGTGAAATTTAATACTATTTATTGTATATAGTAATGTGAATATTTATGTAGGTGTGTGCACTGTAAATAAAAATAATCAATATTTACTTCGTGAGTGATACTTTTCTTGGCCCTCCAGACATCCATAGTGGTCTTTACAGTATTCAAATAATATGAAATCTTAGTTTCTTAAATAACAAATCTTAGTTGCGAACCTGAACATATTTGATTTCAGAGCGTATCAACAGAGTAAATAAAATCAAGGGAAGTAGATGAAAATATTATTAAGATACTTATCTATATTTCTATCTCACACAATTTTTAAGTAAAAATACAAATAAGACAATACAAATAAGGATAGTAATAGCAAAGAGAAATAAAATGTGATAGTGAGTAGATTGTGAAAAAATATATTAATAGTGTCCAATTTAAATTAGCAATAAAAACAGATGTAATGCTTATCATTTAAAAAAATTAATCATATTCATTTAATTACTTCTTAAATAGTTTAATCCTCTTATTGATTAATAAATATTTATAAGAACTAAAATAATTAACTGAATTGAGTTTTGTAATTTAATTTACTAAACTCTTTTTGAGATCATCCATAAAAAAAACCCTCTTAAATAAAGCAAAAAATAAATAAACATGTAAATATATGAATAAATTTTTTGAAAAAATACAGACACACTTTTATATTTTTTTATTAAAAAAAAACAATAACAGTAATAGAACAAAATTTGCAATATGCAATAAAAACTATTTTGATGTATTTTGTGACTACTTCTTTCACAACAATTTCATCTGATAATCAATTACTTCAATTCATAAAGATTTTTATTTACGACATTTTTAAGTGCATAAAAATTATTTTGATATTTATTTATTTTATTAACTAAATAGTTATTTGATTTATTAGTGAATTAATTGACTTTTACAAAATGTTACGATACAAGTCTCTAATAAATTTCTGCAAAAAGAAAAAAAAATGTCTTTATTTAAACTCCACCTATCTAAATATCCATGAAATACTGTATCATTAATGTAAAATAAAAATCTTCGGAGACATTTGATTTTTTAAAATACTATTTCCGTATTTAAAAAGTCATTTCTACAAATATTATCCGTAAAATTGCCCGCTAAACTTTTTCCTTTCCTTGGCGATATTGGCTACAAAACACCCTCGCATTACAGGTATTATTGTAAACCGGCAACCCCATAGAGGAAACAGAGGATGCAAATGACAGTGGTGGCAAGACCAACTTTTCAAACGGCCCGGCGCCGTTTCAACAGACCTAATGTCATGTTTGTTTTGAGGTCCCCCTAACTTCTCTTACCCCCCCCCCCTTTCGCGCCGGTTGTCGTTCAGATTAGGGGTAATTTAGCGGCAGCGCCCGGCCTAAGCCCAACGAGATGACTTCTACCACAAGGTCGAAACTGCTCCTTTAATGAAAACGTTACAGGTTTATAAAGCTCGACAAGATGCGGTACTCTTGTAATGCGATCCGGTTGTAGAAAAAAATTGAATGAAATTGTCTGGAAGGAAATAGACACAAGCACAGTTATTTATTTTCAATAGAAGTACTTGAGTAGATGCCGCGGAGAAATAAATTGATGTTTTTGTAGGTGTATGATTTTTTATATCTCTTTAGTATAATGTTGCGATATAATAGATTTTGGGGGTGAAGTCTTTTGAGATTGCTCTGTAATTTTAAAGCAATTTGGTACTTAGTATTTCAAAAAGTCTTAACACTGGAAATACTTGAAGCGTTTTTCCCCCATATTAATGCGAGATATGGAATAAGATTTATTTTGCTAACTTCTTCATTCTGTTATAGTATGTATATACATATAGTCATTATGCTACAAGTGTAGCAATCTGATTTTGTGATTATCGCAGCTGATATATAATTAGGAAATTCCTTCGAATATTGTCAATTTATTGCGAAATGTTAGTGACATCACTGCAGACGATTTTTAATTGCCTTCACATAATTGTTTTTCGAAGTCTCTTTTAATTTAATATTGAAAAGAGATCATCTCTTTTCTTTTTTTTTTTATTTTACTTTTCATATTAAACTTTTGTCACTCTTAAACTCGGATTTGTTTGATTTTTTGGATTCGAAATAATAACAAAGAAATAAAATAGACGTAATTCTGGATTTTTAATTAAAATTTTTTTATTATTTATGAAAAAAATTCCAAAAAAAGGGGGCGCTGTTTGGAAGCAACACTAAATTAAAGGGGTCAAAACCTGTAGTACAGCAGCACATGTTACGAGAGATAGGACATACACATAGGATCCCCATACACATATTGTGGATAAATCCAATAAGATTCAGAAACTTGCCCCATCTTGTCGTACCAAGGTAACCTTGATGCCTCATTACCCTTGTAACACCATCTAATAGGTGGTTTTTTTTGGGAGACCAGTTTGCTTGCTCAGAGTGTAGATCACGGGGCAACAGTGCGTGATTATGTTATAAAATCCATTCTGTGAATTCGGCATACGATCAAACGATATGTTGTCTAAAGTCCACACCAGGGGTGACCAACCCCGCGGGACGGTTGAGTTGTAACAGGGGCATGCGAAGGCTTATTGAAAAATTACAAAATTTGAAAAGGTGATGATAAATACCAAATTTCTTACACTTTTATTAAAATGTGGCTGTCTCAGATAAAAAAAATCATAACTTATTTTAAATACACTTGATTGAATTGCACTATAAAATTTTAACGTAGGAAATACTTCTTCATTGTTATGGGCGCTGGCTTTTCGAAGGAAGTGCACCTGTGAGATATTGGAATTTGAAGGAACATGTTTTAAAATATTTGGAACAAAACAATGAACTACCCAGTGAGTGTTAACTATTCAAGAATGAAATTTGGTTTTGTTATTCAACTTTTTTTATCCCGATACTATGGGGTAAAATTTTCTTATCGATACTATTGGATACTTAAGATTACAAGGAAAATATTGTACTTTTCTTACACTAATAGATCATTTATCTTCTTTTGTGATCGCTTTTGCTCCCCCCCCCGATTTTGGAGAGAAAAAAAAAGATTAACTCATTTCATTTTAATACAGGAATTATCTACCAAAGTTAATAATGATCTGAGCTATGAAAAATTTTAAAATGTAATATCCATTCTGCAGGATGCATTCAGTGCTAAGTTTAATGATTTTCAAGATAAAAAAAATGCTGATCTCTTTATATAAATCCTTTTTCATAATTTCTCTGCAAGATGCTAATTGTTACACACCTGAAATTCAAATAGGAAATTTTGACCTACAGCACCATACTACTCAAAAAATGAAATATATGCAACTTATTTAAACTGCAAGAGATGCAAATTATGTTGGATTTTGTAAAGCTGTGCCAACAAGCAATTTTCCAAATTTACACGATTTGGCTTTCAACATGTTTATGAACAAATGTTATCTATTATGAGCATAATAAAATCAAAATATCGCTCAAAATTAACTGATAACACTTAAAACTACTTAAATTTTGATACCATCTCCATGAACTAATCATAATACACATGTCTTGGTAAAAAATAACAACAACAATTTAAAAAAGTACTATTTTTTAAGCTGTAAAAAATTATTAACAATGAAACATAAGTTTGTACTTTGTTGTTTTACATTCTTTTTAAATTTTCACTACTTTAACTTGGATAAAAAAAATGTGCTATTTTCGTAAAAATTCCATAATAAGCCGATAAGTAGAAATTTTTCACCCTTTCATATTCTTTTGTTTGTTGGAAAAGTTAGAAGTGGCTTGTATAATTTTTTTATCAGACAGTGGCGCTCTTCCCAAAAAGGTTGGTCACCCCTGGTTTACACTATGCTACAGAGCAGTAGCACACACTGAAATTTTTTAAGGGTGGGGGGGATTTTGAGGGTCTAAAGTCCCCCATTCTCGTACTATGTCTCAATACGCCACCAAACACATTCTTTTGATTTTGTCTACTGTCGGAAACAAAAAAAAAAAAAAAAAAAAAAGTAAAAAAATAAATATTAAATAAATAATTAATACAATATTAATAAGTTTACTATAATACATAAAATATATAATGAAAAATAAGGATGATGGAGGGAGAGGTACGGAATCGTGGACTCCCCCCTCCCTTGTGTGCCCCACTTCTACAGAAGTATAAGTTAGGTAAAAGCGTTTATCTATGCAGAATGCTAAATCATATATTTTTATGCTTCTTAAATATAAGTAAAAGGGTAACAGAATACATTATAGTTGAATATTTTTTATTTGTTTTTATTTTTGCTTAGTAATAAATAAAATTTTTAACAGCATGAAATCAAAATGTATAAGATTTCTTTGGAGTGAGCCAGCATGTTGAAAGGAGAACTTAAAGTGCCACACAGACTAGGAAACTTGATAAAATCGACACATCACTCAAAATGAATTTTTCAGACAACCGGGTGTCCATAATTAAACGTGAAATTTGCAAGCAATCTATAGCAAAAACTATACAGCAGAATTGCATGAAAATTGGATAATGGTAGAATGAAATGATGGGAATTTTATCGAGGGAAAAAACAATGAGTTTCAAAAACTACCTCTAGGAGGCGTATCATAACTTTATTAAGAACATATAAATAATCTACAAAAATTTACAAAAAATGCTCGATATGTTGTCCACCATTGTCTGCCACCATTTGAAAGCGGCAGTTAAGGCAATGAGTTACAACCACGGTGATTATGCCGGATGGTGCTCTTCCACACATTGCCCGTTGTGTGAAATAAGTACTCCGCCGCCATTTCGGGGACGACAGAATCATCAGCCTGCATTTTCCTACAGCTTGACCTCCTAGATCTCCCGACTTGAATCCTTTTAACTTTTGGCTGTGGGGATACCTCAAGACCATGGTCTACCGTCATCCCATCTTATTTCTATCCAACCTTAAAGAAAGATTGCCACCCCTAGGTGGCGTATCATAGCTTTATTATGGTTTTTTTTCCTTGATAAGATTCCCATCACTTCATTCTGCCATTACCCAATTTACATGCTATTCCGCTGAATAGTTTTTGCTACGGAGTGCTCTCAAATTTCAAGTTTAAGCATGTACACCCGGTATATAGTTAAATTTGAGGATAACAGTCACATTCAAAATTGCATCAATTACTCATAAGAAAAAAATCTATCATTTTAATTTTCAAGTAATTTGATATAACCAGGTTGTGGTAACCCTCTGGTTACCCCGTACATCCGAACCCTCTTGTCTACCTGTAAACCCGGCTAGATGTGTAGGAGGAATAGAATAATCCACAGACATTATTTCCAATCAAAGTAATTTATTAATGCTTATTAACCAATATCGACCAAACACAATACAATTCTAACTAAGGTATATGAACTAGAGTGCGGAGGTGAGATAATCTAATACGGGGACAGTATTACAGACCCTCAACTGAATCTAAGACTTAAATGCACTCAATTACAACTACGTCGCACACTAATAAATAGCTTCTATTTAATTAAGTACACAGTACCTGTACTATTAATGTAGCGGATCCTACACTGTAACTTGCAGGCACTATCTTTGGCTTGTGCAATGTCGTAGGTTCCACTCTCTGCAATCCTTTTACTAATTCTCGAACTTCAAGTTCACTTCTACTTGCACACATCCAACGTATCAACTTCAGCTTGTCACCAACAACGTGTCAACAGATCACTTGCTCCCTTCCTTTCCTTCACTTTACTTCACTTCACTTAACTTAACCTCTTACTTCACTCTCTTTCAACTCGCGAAAACCGAATTTATATAATATTCCTCATTTACATAAATCACGTTTGGTTTCTCGATGAAAGTTGGTTGAAATAAATATTTTGTTTTAAAGAGAAAAGAAGATAGTAGTAGAACCGCGTATAGATCCGTCATAAGGTTCATAAAATAATAAAAATGTCACAAAAAAGTATACATATATATGTATTAAATACATATTAAAAGATGCATGTATTTTCTTACCTTCGGAAAAAAAGGAATTATTGGTAACCGTTCTTCAGTCTAAGTGAAAAACAATTTGTAGAGCAATGAAACCAAGGACTATAAAATTCAATATGCCATCCCCTATTTTTAAAAGGAGAAAGAAAGAAAGAAAATTTATTATAGCTATATGATGAAATCGAAGGAAAATAATAGGGCACTTAAAAGACCTCGGAGTTTGTTTCACTCAGATTTACCGCAAAGGATAACATTGAGCACCGATAGATAAGAGCAAATGGTA
Organism: Trichonephila clavata; assembly: GCA_019973975.1. Lineage (NCBI taxonomy): Eukaryota > Metazoa > Arthropoda > Arachnida > Araneae > Nephilidae > Trichonephila > Trichonephila clavata. The sequence continues at coordinate 53,433 of BMAO01019084.1, read as the reverse complement.
AAAATTTATCTGCTCTATCGTTCACCATTAACAGCTTTCAATCGACATAAGGGATCCATTCAACTGTCTGGAGTTCTATGGACGAAGATAAATCCTCATAAACAAAAATTCCACATTTCAAATATGTTAGGGGTTCAGATGCAGGTACAGGAGAGTTTGGAAACTCTAGAAACTTTACGTTTGTCTAATGGCAAGGTTTTAGTACTTGAGTCAATTTGGTGTTGAAGTATAATATAAGAATCTTAAAACGATGTTTTTTTTTTTTACATTCAGAATTATATTTCTAAATAAACAGTCACTATATTTTTAAAACTATAGAAACTTAATTGTTAATTTCTTATCTTAATTTATAAAACAGGGTTTAGAATACAAATAAATAAAATAAAATAAAATAAATTGAAACAATTAATTCCAATTGAAATCTTTAGGAAGCAAGCGGAATAATCAGCGGTGTATTAATTTTAATTTTTGTAATTTTATTATGTATGCACTCTATAACAGTGGTCTTCAAACTAAGTTCCACGGAACCCTGGGGTTCCAAAAGGCACACAAAGGGGTTCAACGAAAATTGAAAAAAAAGTATAAATATGTTTGCAAAATAGAATTTCGTTTCGTATGAAGTTTGTATAATCACAAGTATCTAAGTCTCATCCCAGTCATTGAAAAGCTGAAAATTTTATTTACACATAATAACTTTATTTTTAAATACTTTTTAAAACTTTTATTATAATATAATACATATGTTTTCCACTTTTTGTGTATTACTAATTAGATTGTGAATAGTCTATTGCTTATTATTCCGGGCTACACGAAATCATTTTACAGTCGTTAGTACAATGTTTTGCAAAATTAAGTAGTTTTCTAATGGAAAATGCACCTATATTCATTTGCTGAAAAATACCCATAGCGAAGGAGAGTGAACAACTTATCAATATGTCAACATATTGAACATTAAAATCTAAATTTAAGCAAGAACAGCTCTTAAATTTTAAGTTTCAAATTCATGCAAAACACACGGAATTTCTCATACAGTTATAAACATGTTAATGCCATTCATAACAATGTATTTAAGTGAAAAATATTTCTCTCTCGACATGAGCAAAAACAAAATATAAAAGCAAATAAGAAAAACAGAATATGAAATGTGACAGCAGATAATTTCAATTGACCTAGACTTCAATAGTTTATATAAAAAAATGCAAGTACATACCCCAGTTACTAAATATAATGCTGGGATAGGTGATGCTTGAATCGCAAATTAATATTAATGAACAAATTATATATGTTATAAAATTATATTAAAACTTTTTAACAAACACAATATTTTTAATTGTCTTTATATAAAGTACGTATAAACATGCTGAGCTACTTTAAGTATTATTTTAAGATATATTCTTTTAAGTGCACGCTCGTGAAATGAGGTTCCCTGAAAACCCCTTGTGATTCTCTCAAGGTTCCGTGAGTTGGAAAAAGTTTGAAGACCACTGCTCTTTCGAAACAAATCTACGCATAAAGAACAAGGACCAGTGGTGCATACAAGAGGAAAGGGGGGGGTCCTCGGGTTCAGACCCACCCTTCAAGGCCCTTGATTTTTTTCCCGATTGATTATAATCCTAAGTATATAGTACATAAAATTTAATCAAATATTTATTATTAATAATTAATTTTATTAATTAATGCTTATTATTCGTTCAATAATTAATTTTTTACTGTTCTTTGTTACCGAAAATCGGTAAAATCAAAAGAATATGTTAAGTGGCGTATTGGAGCATGATACAAGACTAGTGGACTTCTGACCCTGGACCCCCCCCCCTTGAAAAATTCTTGTGTATGCTACTGATAAGGACACAATACAGGATAAGGACGAATCAACAGAATTTTAACAAATATTTTTTCTAGTGTTATAGCAGAAAGTTAAAAATTTCAACATTTCGCAGTTTTCAAATTTCTATAAAAAACTGAATCAGTATTAATTGCTTTTAAAAAATATCCAAAAGAGAATAATTTTTTAAGCGAAAAAATCTCCAATAAATATGTAATGGATAACATGTAATACATTTAAAAATATGAAATTAAAAAATAAACAAAAATAAATAAATAAATAAAATAAATTAAAAATTTATAAAAAAAAAGCTGCGAAATACATATGTAAATGGAAATAGAAAATACTTTGAAACACACACAAAAATTAAAAATGGAGTCTAGAGTTTCAAAAAGCATTTTCGGATCCAAGACCGAATAAGTAGAATTAAATTAGTTTGAGACTAGCACCTTTCCCATTGCTACTCGGTATTTTAACAAGGAACTATCCAAACGGAAAAGAGATAAATTAACAAAAACCACAAAAAAAGGAATGAAGTAATGGATTTTTAAAATTTGTAAAAGTTTATAATGAAGTTTATAATGAAGTAATTCAAAAAAAAAATTATATTTACAGCGGTATTTAAAGAAATAAAAATTGTATATAATTGTAAAGTCACCGTTGTCTAAGTTTTAATATTGAATAAATGAAAACACATATCACACACACCATAACCAGGATGTCAAAAAAGATACATTTTGCTTGGTTGATTATTAATTGATTGTGTAAAATCTTGAAATTTGTAAATGAATAAGACGTTTTCAAAAAATGGCCAGGAAAGCAAAAACTGCGAGAAAAAAAGTGTTTTTAATCTTCACACTACAAGCAGACCATTAACTAACTGACTCTATGATCCTGATGTTGTGTGGAGATTTTGGAATAAAAATTTACAAGACGATCGATATATTAAGATGCATATATGTTCTTAAGAAATTAACAAGATAATTATGATCCAATCAATAATGAGAGAATTTATTTTGTTGAATTTGTCTATATTCTCCATTTTCTCTCTTGTATATATATATATATTTTTTTATATTATATATATATAATTAATTCTGATTGTACACAATAGATACATTCCTAAAGAATTCGTGTAAGCAAAATTCGAGTAAAAATGTAATCCAAGAGTTTCTCACATACACACAGAGCTCTCTCTTCTATATATATATATAAATATTTATATATATTTAGGAGCGAGAGTTTTAGTACTTCCACTATAAAGCATGGGTCGCAATATTTTAGTTGTGGCGTGCTTAAGCGAATCTACTAATATGATTCAGCGTGCCACACAATAGCACATTTTTTAAACAATTCGATTCCCGAGATAATGCATGCTGAGTTAGAGAACAGAGGTCAATAATATAGATTTACAGTTTTATTACATTATAAATTCGCATCATTTAACAATATTTCTTAACATAAAAATAAACAGCCTTAAATATAACTATTTCTTCAACAAAAATTTTTTAAAATATTTAAATTATGCATATATATTTTGCATTTTTAAACATATTTATTAAAATAAGAAATATAAGTATTTCCCTTCATTATAGTTAAATAAAAAGATAAATAAATATTTTAATGAGAGAGAACCTAGTGCTTGTGCCCAGTTCTACTTTCAAATCGCAAAATGAGGGGTAAAATGTATGACTTCCATTTAGACACGATTCTGAGCATTCAGTTGTTCAACAATTTCTTTGCGGATTCGAAATATTTTTCAATTGAGGAAAGGATTTTACCCCGATATGTAGAACCAAAAGCGGAAAGCAGACTACATGCAATTTTCACCCTTCAAACAATTCAATCTCTCCAGCAATCTCATTCAATAATTTACAAAATAGCAGTAAATTTATCTTTAGAGTTATCTTTCAGATTTTTGCGTAATTCCGTAAATGTTCATAATTCTGAAGATGTTTGTCAAATAATGTCCAGTACAAATTTATCAATTTCCATCCATTCAAAAATTGACAAACTTGTAGAGTAGTGCAGAGTACCACTGAAAATTGTTCGTGGCACGCGTACCATAGGTTGCCGACATCTGCTATAAAGCAACACGAGGGCTACTGGCGATGGACGTCATAATTAAGAGCAAGGGTCGGCAACATTTTAGCTGTGGCGTGCCAAACCAATCTTCCAATATGATTCAGCGTGCCCCACAGTATGACATTTTTGAAACAATTCTATTCCAGCCATAATTCATGCAGTTAGAGAATAGATGTGAATAACATAGATTATTTACAATATTATTATATATTAATTTTGCATCATTTAAAGATATTTGACGTAAAAATAAATGGCATAAAATGTAACTATTTCTTCAACAAAAAAAGAAGAAAATTAAACTTTTTGATGCATTAAATATTTTAACTATGTTTATTAATATAAGAAATATACAACATAAATATATATATAGGTGTTTCCCTTAATTACAATTAAATAAAAATTTTAATGCCAACCTAGTGCTTACACCGCTCTACTTTCATATCACGAAATCAAGAGTATAATGTTTGACTTACAATTTGACACGATTTTGTGCATTTTCAGTAGTTAAACAATTTCTTTGCGGACTCGCGAAATATTTTTCATATGTGGAAAGATTTTTTATTTAGATATGCAGAACCAAAAGCGGAAAGTAGAGAGTACATGCAATTTTCTCTCTTCAAACAATTAAATCTCTCCAGCAATGACATTCATTAATTTACAAAACAGCTATCAATTTATCTCTGTAGAGTTATCTTTCGGATTTTTTCGTCATTCCGTAAGTGAGCATAGTTCTTAAGATATTTGTCAAATAAGGTCCATTACAATTTTATCAACTTCCAACCACTCAAAACTTTGCAAATTTGTTGAGAAGTGCAGCGTGCCACTGAGAACTGTACTGCGTGCCACATGTCGCACGCGAGACATAGGATGATACCTGAGCTGGCACTCCCTTTCAAACTACTACACCATGCCAATGGCAGGACTTTGAGCTGTAACAGATTTAAAGTGCTTCAGTTCCCTCTTCACAATGGGTTTTTAGTAGAATTAAGACTCAAGCTCGCGACACATCGGCCAAGAGTTCGTGACCACCCACACACATGGGTACAAATATATACACAAGATACCATTTCCACCAAAGAAGGCTGTAGTACACAATTTAAAATATTTTAAATAAGTATATGAATAAAAGCTAATAAAGAACATATAATGGATTTTATTTACAGCTTTTAAATGTACAAAAAATAATTTTAATATTTAATTATTCTTCAGTAGCACGGATACAATATTGTTATTAGCTTTTTTGTTAGGTTTAAAATATTTTTTCCCCTCTTTCGCTTAATGATAACAGCTTTTAGAAATATTTTAAATTCATAATGCATGGTACAGATGAAGAGCTATTTAATCATAGGAGAGAGAGAGAGAGAGGGAGAGAGAGGGAGAGAGAGAGGGAATTTAGTTAACTTCCCCACTCTTTGAAACATTGATAGAGTTAGGTACATGATTATCACAACAAAGACTTCATGCTATATGACATTTCGATAGAAATTCAAATTCATCTTAGAAATTTCAAACACTTATTTATACACATTATATATATATATGTAAATAAAAGAAAAAGTTAAATATTTTGTTGAAAAATAAAATTAACAAGAAAGTTGAACAATTTTTTAGTTATTTTCATTGGTTTCTGTTCTTAGTTTTCGAAAAAAAATTCATCATCTCAATTTCAATTCAAACTTTTTAAAATGCGATCTCACTCCCACACGATCAACTTATTGTGTTTCATCCGGTTTGGAATGAATAAATCTTTTCCCTTTTTGGATTGAACCAGAAAGAGTTATGTAAGTCTTTGCATCGCCATCTATCGGATAATTTCGAAGAATAAATATTTTTGCTTCTTTAAATTCTGTAATTACTACGAGAGCAACAAAAACATTAAGCGTATATGTGTAATTAAACTAAATAAAAATGTAGAAAAAAAATTTGATAATTGACTTTTCTGGAACGCATTTAATTCACTTAAGATTTCGTAATAACTTTTATGGAAGTTATTTCTTCCTATTTACAATCAAAACAGGTTTTAATTAATTTTTTCTTCTTATTTCAACATAAATTTATCTAATAAAAAGTAATTAAATTGCTCTTGCTTTTAGTAATAAATATAACAGTAACAGTTACTGCTTCATTAAGTTGATTGAGAAACAAACAAAAATAGGTAATTAAGTTGGTTTTTTTTAGAATATTTTGATTAAACTCGTTTTTTATTCTCATCAGTGTTCTAAAAGACCAATTAATTAACATTAATAATTAAATTGATCAAATAGCTGAATATGGCATAATTAATAAAACTTTGATTTTGAGTAATTGCTAAAATTAAAAAAAAGAAAAGAAAGAAGGAGATATTTGTAATATATATTGATAAAATAGAACAAAAATTATTCAAATATTAATAGTTTACTCACATTGCTTTGGATTAAATGGTAACTAAGGTAATGTAGCAAAAAATGTAAGTGGAATAATATATTTTAAGAAAAAGTCTTAAAGTATTTCATGAAATTGATGACTTAGAAAGGTTTAATTAAACCAAAAGTCAAAACACTTCACTTTAAAAAATATCCTAATTGCATGAAATTTCTGTCAATGAAAATTATAACTTGAAAAGAGTCTGTTGTCAGATTATATAAAATTTATTTTAAGAAACAACTATTGCAATTCTGAATATTGAATATCCAGGGACGTGTTAAGAATCTTTAAGGTCCAAAGAAATCTTAAGAATTTGTGGCCATGGGCCCCTGTTCAAAAGTAGGCCCAGCCTGACATCTTTTAAAGTAGACAGTATATAACATGCATTGTCAAATACTCGTTCAAATGGTATAATTTGGAACCAATGTCCACAGTCTCACAAACATAGACACAAACCAGCTTGACTGATGGCCGCATTTCGACTGAAGGAGTTGAATGATTGTTTATGGTATTAGGCCTGGACCTAGGCATAGACAACGATCATCACATAAATAATACAGTGTTGCCACTTTTACCAGTTTAATTTATTTATTTGCAAAACTCCTCATGCTTCACATTGCATAACAGGAGGCTTACAGATAAAAGTGGTAACACAATTATATAATTTAAAACAAAGTTAAAAGTACATTTTTAAGATAAAAATATAAAATAAAAAGGAAGGGAGGAAATACAAAAATATAAATAAGGGGAGGTACCAATAAAAGTTTAAAAATCTATACAGTAAACAAATTTTCTTAAGGCATTACGGCTTTCAGTACAATTGATTAACAAAGACAAAACAGGTAGCCAGGAAATACCTAAGCGTTTCAAACTCCTTTTTAAAATTTTCTCTTTTCCGAAAATATAGGTTACAATACAATACAGTAACAAATTTCTTACATTTTAGCTGTTGATAAATAGAGGGGAAAGAACTTTTTAGTCCACAATGTTTTAGGTGAGGCCAAGAATTCGGTGTTCCAGGAGGAAACAGTTCTTTCCCAAGCTAAATGCTTCCAGTTGACATGCAGTTTGAAACCCAGAATATGTACGGGAATAATAGATGACCATCAAAACTATCCGGATCATGATCTTAATAAGACAGTCGAGAACGAAACGAGGCCTCCACCGAGGGTGAGGCCCTGGGCCCCGGGCCAGTTGGCCCATGCCGTAAGATGTCCCTGTGAATATCAATGAAATGTGACAAATTTTATAATCAATCAAGACAGAAAAGTATTTGTCTTGACATAGTGTGCTCATTCTATTCAAATTAACATTGTTATATGAATAAATAAGGTAGTGAGTTTTTAGTAATTTAATTCTTAGTTTGTGAACGTATAATTAAGATTATCTGCTCACAAACTAATAGTTAAGTCTTAGGATTTTTTTAATTAACTAATCCTAAAATAAGTTCATATTTTAGTAGCGAATTGTAATTAACTATTAAAATATCAGCTTCTGATTTCTTAATGGATAATTAGTTTTTTTGTAGGAATACATAAATCTGTATTTTTTAATAATTACCTAATTGTAAATAATGTACATATATAGCTTAATATTTCCATACATAAATTCAAATATTTAAAAAAAGTTGTATTTTATTTCTTTCTACTTTCAAATTATAATTGAATAGTCCACAAATTAATTTGGATATCTATCACGTTTCACTATTATTTACGTATTGATTTTACAATAAAAATACTAAAAAGTAGCAGAATACTTTTTAAAATGTTTTAATAATAATATATAAGTTCATATTAAATTAAAATATATTAGCTACTATGAAAGAAAATTTAATTCTACTGTAACAAAAATTATTTTTATCAAATATTTGCCCATATAGGGTTGCATTAATTATAATTAAATGAAAACTCGTGGATTTTCAGAGTAGTTCCATATTTATTTAATGTTAATGTAAATTGTTCAAATTCTAAATTTACTTAGAATTACTGTAATGTATTGTATTAATTTTATTACTTGCTTTTATATAGATGTACTAGTGATAAGTCAAGAGGTAGATTTTAAAATGCATATATTTCATACAGTGCTAAATTTTTATTTTAAAATAAGCCACACACCGTTAATTAATGCAGACTCATTCAAGTGCCTTTGATTTTTTACTGATAAGAAAAACACATTTAAGGATTAATTATTATGTATATTTATGTACACTTTTTTTTGCAACCGTATATATATATATATATCTACAGCAATTATATACAATTCTTAAAAATATTTAAAAATTGTATATAATATAAATATATATATGTATTAAAAATTATGTGTAATAAAATATACATATTAAAAATACCATGAAAACAAATATATGTTAAAAATTATATGTGTAATTCTTAATTATTATGTGTATCTCCATGCGCACTTTCTTGAACATATACACTCAGGAACATTGAAAATAGCGACCCAAGAAGAAAGCATCGGATTGAAATGAAATTTAATACACAGATGAGAGATTCACTTGATCTCAAAAACAAGACAATTAAACGAATGCAAGGTGTGCAACGACACAAATACTGGGCAACTTCAACAGCGCGTTGGACCACCTCCAGCTGCAATTTATGCCGCCACACGGTCCGGCATTGAGTTGATTAGACACCTTATGTTGTCCTGAGGCAGATGGGCCCACAAATCTTGAACAGCCAACTCTAAATCATGTACAGAGTGACACGATGGCATCTGCCGTTTTAGCTGATCCCACACGTGCTCTACAGGGGACAAATCGGGGGAGCGGGCCGGCCATGGAAGTGTCTGAAAATGACGTAGGAAGTCTTGAGCAACTCTTGCTGTATGCGGACGAGCATTATCTTGTTGGAAAATTGCCCCTGGGAGACCATTTAGGAAATGTCCTACATGGGGTCGAAGAATATCATCAACGTAACGTTGGCCCGTTAAGGTTCCACGCATCACAATTAAAGTGGACCGGCTATCATAGGTTATGGCCCCCAGACCATTACACCAGCTGTGCGGGCAGTGTGACGTAGAACAGTGTGGAGGGAATTGTACCGCTCACCAGGGCGCCTCCACACCCGTACACGGTTATCATCTGTCCCCAAAACAAACCGGGATTCATCACTAAACACAACCTTTTGCCAATCTGTGACATTCCACATTGATCTGGCTTGGCACCACTGTAGACGCAGTTGCCGATGTTCCGGTGTTAAAGGGAGTGCACGGAAAGGGCGCTTGGATTTAAGATTTGCTTCTGCAAGGTGTCTGGAAATTGTTTGTGGAACAATTGCTACGCCTGCGTCTGCTCGTATCGTTGAACGAGTCACTGTGGGGTCCACAAGTGCTTGCCACACGATCCTTCGATCCTCTCTCCTCGTGGTCTTCCTGGTCGCTCCAGAGCCGGTTTTCCGCTCGTGGGTACCTTCTCGTGTCCACTGCTCCCAACAATTTCTAACGGCACACTCCGAACGATCCACCTGGCCAGCAACACGGCGCGTCGACCAGCCTGCAGTTTTCATCCCGATGATCAGGCCTCTCTCAAACTCGCTTAACTGTAAGAAATGTCTTCTAGCACGTTTACCTGGCATGTTTCGCTTACCAAAGTCTTCCTACAATCGGCGGGTAATCGTCACGTTTATGAATCTTCGAATTTGCGTTGGCTTATATAGCACCCTCTTCCTGATTGTAGAGCCACCTCGGCGTGTATGAGCATGCGTATTGGCACAAAACTTGGATCATTTGCATATCACATTACGTTGTACTTATTTGCAAAGTTTCGCGATTGTACTTAGCTTCCTTTTTGGGTCGCTATTTTCAATGTTCCTATACTACATAAATAACATGTAATCCTTAAAAATAAATCAAATTATAGTTTTTAAAAAACTAAAAAACACGCTTTTATACTGAATCGAACTAAAAAGTGAAAAAATAATTCTTAATAAAAGAATAAAATGATGAACGAGAAAATTAATGTCATTGGGGTAAAAGCGTGGGGTGCTTTGTACTAAATTTTCTTTGTATAGTTTTTCTTAAACTATAATTTATTTTTCATTTTTTAGTTCGATCTACCATAAAAGCGTGTTTTTTAGTTTTTTAAACTATCATGAATTTATCCTTGATTTTGATATTTGAAGCTAGAATTATACGTGGCTGCTGGAATTTTAGTCTTGCTCTTCAATGGATATTATTTAAAGGACCTGAACTGCATTTGTTCTCTCCGTTTATGGGGCTTCGGATGAGTCCCGTATCGTTATATTAGATTCCGTCTCTATAGAACAGGTCAAACAAATAAAAGTGTGTTTCGAAGAAAAGGTTCGAATTAAAAAAAAAATTTTTAATGTACCATGTTTATATAACGGACTAAAAAGTATAAAATTCCTCCTTTTCCTTCTTTTCTTTCTTTTTCACATTTTCATGCATTGTCATCCACTTCTGAGTTATGGCCCAAATTTCAAGTCCAAATTTCATGTCTCATCGGAAAGTCACACAGTTTAAAATCAATTACAAAATTCCACTCTTACAGACATTAAAGAAAGCGAGTTAATAAAAACATGGTAATATTAAGAGTCAATCGTATTATCACATTTTAGACGTATTGCTATAATATTAATTCGTATCATTCCTTCTAAACGTATTGCTTTATAAAAATAAAAAAATATTTAGAAGTTAGAACGTAAATTATTTTTTTTCCACATGAACGAGCCTTATTTTTTATTTTCCTTTTCAGAAAAATGTTTATATTATGGTAAGAAATTACTAACACACACCCACCCTCCACTTTTTTCACGTACAGAAAACTTTTTTGTTTGCTTTATTTCTATTAACCACAAGTGTATTTTATACTTGCATATAATTAGCTTAAAATTAAAAACACTCGCTTTTAGGGTTACACTTTATTCTTTTAGTCACTAAATCTGAAATTAGTCGCCAAATCTGAAAATGGTATATGGAATTGTCTCCAAATCTGATTATCGTTATTCCTGACAATCCTGATTAGGACAATGGAACAAAATTATGAAATTATTGTCTTGTCATCAATCCTTGGCAAGTGTGCAAAATTTCGAATTAATCCGACCTTCAAAAGCGGGGAAAAATCGAGTTCCAAGATTCTGTTACATACAAGTGAAACTTATAAAAACATGTTAAAAAGGGATTGAAGGACAACATTTGATGTACATTAAAAAATAAAATGATAAAATGTGTACGCTTTTGTCTTGAGAAAAATTCAAATACTTTTATCAATTTCGTTGAAAAAAATTTAAATATTAGGTAGTAAGACATCAAAATAATTTTTATAACTCAAATTATTGAACGATTTAATTAAAATTTATTCGCCATGAATTTAAAATATAATACGCATTTTTATTACTTTCGTAATTTATAAATATTTTAATTTAACAAATGTGGAAAGCAAATGATCTTTTAATGAAATACATTGTTTCAAGAAATGTAAGAATAACATAAAAATAAGATTCAATTCATCCGCCACAGAACCTCTGCGACTAAAAGTTTGTTTCATTTTCAGAAACTAAATTAAATTTAGAACTTGTGTAAATAAGTCTTAATACACATATAATATTTCCCCCTCCCGCTTTTTCTTTTTATAAAGTAAGTTTAAAACTTTATATTGATAATATATATATAAAAAAAACAAGTAATATAAAAAAAAAAAGGTTTTAGTCAATTCCTACTTAAGTCAACAAAGAAACATTTTATTTAGTTATTTTTTTAAACAGTTACAAATTGATATAAATATGTATATACATATGACCAGATCGCAATATTAAGTGACAAAATAGAAAGCGATTTTCTTTGTATTTTTCTATTTTCCTTTCGACATATGGTGTTGGACTATTTTTGTTAGTTTGTTACTGTTTATTCATTAATTAAATTTAATTGTAATAATAAAATAATATAGTAAAAAAGGAATCACATTCTCGGAAATTAGGCCATTCCAGGGGGGATTTGAACTCACGATCTTTGGATTAGAAATCCAACGAGATAACCATTGTGCTTCAGGGACACAACGAACGCTTTTCCTTTTTATATATGATGCTGAGCTATTATTTTTGTTTGCTAATATTTATTCATTTTTTAATTTAATTAATGAAATAACATTTGAAAAACTGTATTAACATCAAGTTTCATCCACTACAAGTTTAAAAAATGTATTTGAACTTGAATGGATGAATAGAAAGTATTTTATTAATGATTGAAAATTTGAACAATATATATATAGAGAGCGAGAGACAGAGAGAGAGAGAGGAAGAGAGTGAACTAATAGTAGGAACTGGATAAAAATAAAACAATTATGATTAGCTTAAAAACGCTGCTTTTAATCGTAAAGAAAGCTGAATGAACGTATTGTGCCTTAGAAAAGTGGAGGTGGCGAATATGACAGCTACACACTGCACATTTGAAGTTAGTTTAGCTTCTTTTGACGTACATTCAACACCTTGCAGGTGAGAAAAAGAAGGTGTCAACTGCAAAGGTGTCAATTTGGTAAACGGGTGGTATCCAGTAGCTAAAAGTATTTAAAATTCTAATTGTTATGCATTTCAAAAATAGGCGTATACCATTCGAAAGCACAATGAAATCTGAACATTCTATGTAAATATATGCATACATTTTTAGAAACCCTTTAATAACAAAGGCCTAATGTATCGTAATATTCAATTAATCATTTAAATTAATTTTTTAAGTTAATTTAAAGGGAAATTTTTGTTATTTTCCTATTGTTATACATCTATTGAAAATTAGTGGCGTATTTTAAAAACTATTTTTAGAATCTATTTGTTGGAAAATATTTGCATGATTTTTTTTCCGATTAATTAAAATGTTTTTAGATATACATAACTGATCTATTTTTTCCTAAGACTACCAAAGAAAGAACACACTTAATATTGAAATTCTACAAATTATGACGGTGTTTTTAAACTCTTCTTAAAATTAATTTAATTCTATGTAAAATTATTTATTGGGGAGCTTTAGATTAGATATAAAAGATAAGTAATGCACAGTGGCACACAAAGGGGAGGGAGGGGGAGGTCTGATCTACCCCCCCCAACGCTCTTTTTTTTCGATTGATTAAAATCCTATCTATATAGTACGTAAAATTTAATTAAGTATTTGTTATTAATAATTAATTTTATTAGTTAATGCTTATTATTTATTCAATAATTAAACTTTTCACTGTTTTTTGTTCCGGAAAATCGACAGAATCAAAAGAATATGTTGGGTAGCGTATTAAAGCATGATGCGAGAGTGGTGGACTTCCGACCCTGAGCCCCCTTTGAAAAATCCATGTGGGAGCCACTGGTAATGCAACATACACAGGATACAATAGAAATACCTGATTAAAATATGAGTTTTGTAAAATTCCTTCTAGATAAGTTTTAGACGAATTTTATTTTAAAAGAAAAATTTTATGGTTGGTTTGGAGCATATAATTTTTACAATTTTAGGCATTCTATCGAGCCTTCGCATAAAAAGAGGCAAAGAAGAGGAAAAATAAGCAGAAGTGATTTACCAAAGGATTTTCTTCATGGTTATTAAGTTTACAAAAAAAATTTACAGTCCTTAGAAATATAAAGTATTTTCAAATATTGATATATTTGTAATGGATTTTTATATCAGTTTTAAATATCTAATCTGCATTAAAGTATTTAAATCTGAAAATTTATCCAAATGACGTCGCATTATAAAGCAACAAAAGGGTTGTTGGAGACGGACCTGGTAATTTTGAACTTCGATCTAGAGACGAACATGACACCCAAGCCAGCACCCTGTCTACAAACTACTAAAACCACACCAAGGGAGGACTTTAAGCCTCAACAGATTTAAGGTGCATCAGCCCCTCTATACGGAGGGTCTTCAGTGACACTAGGGCTTGAACTGATGTCACGTTGGCCACGAGTACGCGATCATAAGCACTAAGCTACCCCGGCCCCAAAACGGGCCTGAAATCTGATCTCTCATGATAAATCTTTTTGTTTTAATATTTAATGAGATTGAAATAGGATCTATTCAATCATTCTATTCTAAAAATTTCATTCTATTTTAAGAAATTGGAAGCTCGAATTAGTTTTTAACTTTAAGTGTAGAAAAGTTGAAAAAGGTTTTTTTATTATAATAACTTTGTATGGATTAAACCTTAACAATTCTTTGAATAATATATCGATGTGTAATTATATATAAAGAAATACTTATACGTATTTTTAAAAAATTTTTTTAAAAGACGGTGGATCATTAAAACTTATTTCTTAAATTGTTAGATTAATTAGTCAAAATGGAATCAATAAAGTAAAGAATTATTACTTTTCCCAATTTAAACATATTTAACAAAAACTATTATACAAACTGATTTTTTTTAAAAAAATTTTTATTTTAAACTTAACTATATTTAAAAATGCTTCTTGCACATTTGTTTTTAATATATGTACATATTTTTTGTTTTATATATAGATGGAATACAATAATATATCTATGCATGGATTTAAAATTTAGAATAAAATTTGATGGGAAAAAGATAAATTTTCTATAATATATGAATTATATTTCACCAATTATCACACATTCAAGGTATTCAAAACACCACAAAATATGATCCGTTACTTTTTTTAGAAAACTAGTACACAAATTTGGGAATTATATCAGCTTTCATAAGTTGTGAAAATTTCAAAAGGAAATGACATAATTTGAAACGCAAGGAGCATTTTACGTAACAATGAAACGGGAAACTTTACGAACTAAGAAAAGAGCGTTTTAAACATTTATTCAAGTATAATAAAAAATAATTGTGTAATTATTAATCAAAATGACAAAATTCTTTGACATAATTATTCCATGAAATATAATGAATATTATTAGTATAAAAATATCACAAAATCGCAATTTTGACCAAAATATGACATTGTGAAGGTCAACCATTCCCTTAAGAATAAAAAATGTTTGCAGTATTTTATGTGAAGTTAGATGTTCAACCTGCTGTTTTTCTAATAAAAGTGTTAAAAATGTCGATCTTTGTAAATATCTATAAGTTTCTAATTGATGAAAAGAATGAAGCTAAGGAAATTAAGCATTCAGAGTGATGAAAAATAAAGTAAGAAAATTGTGCTTATTAAGGGCGTAAAGACTTTCAGAACGAGAAAACAATACGATTATCATATTCGCTTAAGAAAGAATAATAGTAGATCAAAATCGAAACATTTCGAAAGATGGGAAATGGAAAATCTTCAAGTGATAGAAAGAGAAAGAGAGAAAGAAAATGGTTGAAATGGTGACGCGAGTACATGTAAATCATGTGTTCATGGCAAAAAATGAAATCAGAAAAGGATTACTTAAACGTTCAATGATTCTTAAGTTTCGCACTTTGGGTTAAAAGTCTTTCTCATGGAAGACTGATATATCATTATATTTTTAGCAAAATCGATTAACACCAATTGAAATTTAACAAAGAACTGATTCCTTGAACGACAATCTGGTTGCTATACAATCTGTATTCGAGAAAAACGAAACAATAAATCGGAAGGGCTTCTAAGAAAAGTTAAGTAATTAAAATTCTATGTTTTAATATTAATAATTATATATTTATAACCAAAAACATGTTGCAGATTACAAGTATTTCAAGTTAAACAATATTTCTATTTCATTCCATTTTAAGGTGTGGTTTTCTTTCCATTACTCCAAAATTAAAAAAAAAATCTTTTTAATTATTATTCAAAAAATTTAAGGTATCCAATTACTTGCGACAACTTTAAAAAAAAATATTGGAGATACGGAAATTTTTTGTGGTTTTTAAATTTGTACAGTACATTTTAAGAAAAATATGCTAAAATTAAAAATAGAAAAAGAAATTATTGTTACTAAAATGGGAAAAAATTGATAAAAATTTACAAAAAGTAACATAAACGGGGCCCATTCTGTAAGAAAAGTTTATAAACAAATTTTCAATTTTCAATTCTGATAGGTTCCTATGTCATTCATTTTTGAAATGACCTTCAGAATAAGAGATATTTTAATTTTTACAAAAACTAGAGCACTTTATCTTAGTTATGATATGAAATTGCTTAAAAAAACCAGTGATTACATTCACATAAAAGACTGTAAATTTTGTAATAAACCAGTGATTGATAAATCTGAAGGTTAAAACACTTCCACTATTATACAAAACGTACACAAAAAATGTTAGTTAATTATTTACAAATCTTTTTGAGCTGTCGCTGTCCATGTTTTAACATTTTCAAAACAAAAAAACACACATTTTGATTAAAACGCGTTTTAAAGTATGACATCTTGTTTAAAGTAAAGGCATCTGCTTTTACTACAACACTTGTAGTTTTTGTTCTATTGAATGGAAAATAATATATTTGGTATTTTTATAAAGCCAATAAGATGGCCTATAAAATAAAATAATAAAAAAAAATGCCAACTATTGGCAAAATTCACAATTTTAGAGTAGAGCCGATAAAAATTTTTAAAATACTTTAAAAATTTGTTTTATTTATCAAAATGCTTTTAGTTGAAAGCTTTAGAAAAAATGTTCTTTCGGTTTTCAGAGACAATTACCAGAACATTATTCTTGTTTATTATTATTATTATTTTATTTATTTCTGTATTGCTCTTTAAATCTATACTTCAATGCATAGTAATAAACACACACAATTGAAATTTTATGTATTCACCCTTACTTATTTAAATTAATTAAATTAAAGAGGCCTTTTAGCATTAAATAAGAGTGAAACGAGTAACATTCAAATGTGCTGTCACACGTTCACATTTCTTGTAAACATAAATATAATTAGACGGCCAATTAATTCCACAACAGCTCTTAAAACACTCACTTTAAAATAGTACTAATTCACTTCTTATTATTTTCATGAAATGCTTTCGCTTAAACTAGTTAAAAACTCACAAAAACCAGTTTCTGTCAAAAACATCAACACCGCTGGCTGCAGAAAGTAAAAAAGAAAAAAAAAAATCCTCCCAAGCCTAAAACCTGCTTTTGACTAATTCCCAAAGCTTGCTGCTGAGACTCTATTAAAGCGAAAACTCAGCAAATATTAAAACTTCCTGTCATGTTGTTTCTTTAGAACCATTCGAAGGAGCAACACAAATTACTGAAATTAAATTTCAGCCAAAAACTTAACGTTCATTACTTGCTATTTTACTCCACCACACTGGAAGCGAGTTCGTAATAAAATTAACAACTTACCGCCTTTTAAAATTTTCCGACGGCCTACCTTCCCTAATTGCATAATAATTTAGTGCTCAACTAGGATCAAGAAGACCTCTTGTAGTGTTTTACAGAAAAGAACCAATTTTCTGGGAGGAAATATAAGAGTCCACTTTCTCAATTATTAATGAATGTCACTAAAAATACTTTTTTTGTGTCTTTGGTTTGGAGTTTTTGTTATAAAACGGACACGAAATTGTTAATCTCCCATAAAAATGTCTCCTTTATTAAAGTTTCGCTGAAATAATTATGTAAGAAATCTATCAAAAAATGAGAAAGAAAATACATGCATAATTGAGTAATGAATAATTTTACTTGCTTAAAAATAGGTATTATTTAAGAATGTTTGGTGGAGAAAATAAATTTCCTAAGGGTTTAATTAAGCTCTTTCAAAAATAATAAGGGATTTTAGAAGTCAAGTTTGAAGTAATTTAGCAAATGAAAGTACCTAAATTATGTTTAAAAAATAATAAATTTATTTTTACACGAAAATAAACTTATGTGTTGGTCGCTGATTGTTGAAACTCCTTTTTAACCATGACATTTTTATTTGTACCCGTACTTTATTAGTTTATCTTGGAATGTTTTTCTCGTTAGATGTTAAAACTAATCATAACACATTAACTAACTGTTTATAGTTTGTATGTAATGGGTAAATAATAATATTTAAGTATACGATTATATTACAATGATAGATATATTATATTTACAATATTCATAATTTTTACGACCATTTTGAGTGATTGTATGATAAATAACGCGAAATTTCTGGGATATAGATGTAGTTTAATACCTATAAAAATTAAAAATGCATTAACTTATTTTGGATATATTAATTGCTAGCATAGTTTGCATTTTTTAAACCGCTGTGTTTCTGTATGAGGAAGAACTTCAGAACATTTTATTGGTGGAAAAACTTCAAATCGATTGTATTTTTTTTTTTTTTTGAACAAACTCATTGCCACTTTTCGAGGAAAAGATATAATGTAGCACAAGAGTTCTTTACCCATATTTTGATTAAATTTATTCAAAAATAAAGTGTTGTATAACGTATTTATTTGAATCTAAGCCGCCATCGATTCTAAGTTGCACCCCAAATTCTCCAAACGATTTTGTGAAAAAATTAAAAATAGTGTAAAATGGTTAATTTTAAGAAAATTTCAAATGAGAACTAATAAGAAGTGAATAGTTTATTTTACCAGTTTACCATACTTACATAAACCTGTAATTGCTTATAACCGTTGGTACAATTTCAATTTCACCCCATCCAATGAATTTTTCCGCCTTCGATTTTAAGATGCACCCGATTTTCATTAGCATTAACACAGTAAAAATGTGCGACTTAGATACGAATAAATACGGTACTTAATAATTTATCATGTTGTAATTTATTCGAAATATACAATCTTGAAAAAAAAATTAGGATATTTTGTTTTTATTCAGTAATAATAAAAATGGCTTAAATTTTAGTATTATAAAGGTATTATAAGTAAGGAGAATTTTTTTCTAAGCAACCATTTTCTTTATTAATGCATATAAAGTGGATTATTGTTTTTCTATCATAATGATAAATGTGATTTAATAAAAAAAAATCTTTCACAGTATAATCAACAGTTTATCAACTGATAAAATTATCTAACGTAACTACGCAGTATCTGGTTATAACGGAAATTTATAAAATTAGTATGTTCATACACTGCCTTTTTAAAATTTTGAAAATATTGATTACTTTTACGAGTAAAAATTAACCCTAAATATTAATCATGAGAGGAAAATAATTTACATCCCTACAGTGGCGCACACAAGGGGGGGAGGGTCCTCGAGTGCTGACCCTCCCAAAAACCCTTGATTTTTTTATTGATTATAATCCTATGCATATAGTACGTAAAATTTAATTAAGTATTTATTATAAATAATTAACTTTATTAATTAATGCTAATTATAATTAATTTTTTACCGTCCCCCCCCCCCGAAAATCGACAAAATCAAAAGAATTCATACAAAAGAATATGTTGGGTGGTGATTGGAGCATAATACAAGAATGATAGACTGTCAACCCTGGACCCCCTCTTTGAAAAATTCCTGTGTTTGCGCTGCTGCATCTCTAACAAATGAGTAGTAGCTGTATATGTGAAAAGTGAGAATGAATTATAGTTGCATGAATATTTAAACAGCGTGATATTTTTGGGAAAGGCATGTAAGGGAAAATATTGACAATTTAATGTTTATAATTATTATTATTTTACAAAAATGGTTGAAAATAGCAAATTTAATAAAGTAGAAGAGGAATTTGTTAAGAATTAGCGAAATATATCTGGAAGACTTTAATTACATTGCGTACTAAAAACGGACTGAAAATATTCACATTTATAATATATATTCTTGAATTCTTAAAAAGTTATGCCTAAACGTTTTAAAATGTATCTTAAGAACTAACCCAAATCGATTTGCAAAAAACCTGTCATTCATTTTGTGTATTGTTGTTTTATTAAGTAAAATAATTGATAAAAAAATGTTAATATATTTTTCACAGTTATCTATTTTCAAGTAAGTATTAACTTAACTTGCTATTGTCAACATAACTCATCGCTTTTAATAATGCAGAATATAAAGTTCAGAGCAATTTACAGTTAGTTATACTACGCGGTTTTATTTTAGACAGTAAAAAAGAAAAAATTCAGAATTTTGAAAAATGTGAGTATATTTTTGATTCACTTTTTATGAAATTTATGCAAATAATAAACATTATTTTGAATGACATTAGGAATAAAATAATTCCACTAGAAAAATTTTGAAATTCAAAATCTCAAATTCACGAAGAATGTTAAAATTTTTTGCAAATTTGAGTTTATTTAAAAAAACCGCATAAAATCGTTAAATAAGTACAGTTTTGCTCTATGCCTGTTGAAACAAATTAAACTTGAATTTTAATACAAATTATTTTGATCATACATTTATTTTTTATATTTACTATATTATTTTCAATTAACATTAAAAAAATCATCTCATTAATAATTCGAGAATATGAGAAATTTATGAATGGAAGTTATAAATAAACATGAGAAATATTTTTTAATTCATTTACATTATTAGAAATTCAGGCATCATCAGTTCAATATATGTCACAGTACTTTTAATGAGGTATCAATCCCGAATAATGCTTCACCAACTTTAGGAATAGTTCACTTTCTTAAGCAAATACAGACAATCAGAAAAAAAAAATAAGGATTATATATAAAACAAAACTTAAAACACCTTTTTGCTGCCCTTATTATTTATCTCAAAATCATCTTGTATTCCACACACTAAATTTTAAATTTTAGATAATAACTTTTTAAAAACTTATTCAACTGATTAATTTTATTCTTTGTTGATTTGTTATTACTTTTTTATTTTTAAATGTACAATGTTATACATATAAATGAAAAATTACAAAATTATTTTATTTGAAAAAAAAATTCTCAATTATAAAACTATATAATTTTTATTAATATATATTTGTACATAGTTTGTAAGCTCAAGAACATATACAAAGTATATGTTTAAATCTGTAAGTAGATATCTTTTCTTTCGATATTTTATGTTATTTGTAAATGTGAATAGTAGGCAAAATCAATTCAGTACGTGTAAGATACGCTTTCATCAGATTTCTTTTAAATATGTTTCATATGCATACACAGTTACACTTTTCACTACATTCTTATAATAGCTTATCATGAGTAAAAGGCAAACAATTTTACATATAAAAAGGACTTATAATAGTATAAGCAAAACGAATCATTACAGTAACATCTGAAATAAATTTTATGTTGCTCGAATCCACAAAGATTGCCGACCAAGAAGAAACGGAAGGGAATTACAAGAAATCTAAAAACGTTTACGCACTTCTTCCGCTATACTCCAATCTCTGTGGATCTTGTTTGAATAACCGTTCCGATCCGTTTTTGTGTTAACAAACGCGCTTCAGCAGCGCCCTCCAGTGGGCTGCAATGAAATATTTCAGTGTAATCAAAAGTGACGGCTCGCGATAAACGACAAAAACGTTCCCCCTCCCCCCATTCCATCTCGTTACATTGTAAGTTCGTTCCTAGAACTCGCGGTCTAACCTTTAATCCCAGACTTAACTCAAATTTGATCCTCAGAAAGGCGAAACATTTTTCGTTCGTTTTGAGGGGTGGTGGGCTTTGTAGATTAATCAAGTAATATTATGAAAGATTTGAAGGTAAAGGGGAGGTATTAAAAAAAATGTCTTTGAAATGGGTTTTGGGAAGTCGGGGAGTGTATAGCAAATGAATATTTGTTAGGAGCAAATGGATTTGGATGAAGATAACATGGTATATTTTTCATACATTATTGCATTTGCATTGCATCATTTCTTCTAGAACAGGGGTGGCGATCCTTTATGGATCAACGTGCCATGAAATATTCAATGAGGTATGGATGTGCCACCAAAGAATATTGATATAATTAAAGGGAAAATAATAAAACTAAATAATAACAACTCAAAACTTTTTATTTACTACGAAAATATATATTTTGCATTATACAGTATTAAATGTTTTTGTTATGCGTGAAATTCAAATTAAAGTAACAATAGTGTTACTTTTGTTGTGTATGTTGCAGATTAAAAGACACACACAAATAACTTATATTAGGAGATTGTATAAGATGTTACTTTTAGTATAATGCATGCAGAGTTGAAGTCATCTGCCAAACGGTTTCTAAGCGAGTCTTTAATGTTATTCATCTCTGAAAATAATGACTCGCTGGCATAGTTAGTTGAAAATATGGTTTAAAAGCATATGAAACAACTTCTTCAACAGTTAAATGTGGGTGGAATTGAATTCCATGTTTTTCCAAAATTTCGTTACTCGCATTTTTACTTATATTGCTTATAATCTTTTTGTTTCCATCAATTTCAACTTTTTTCTTGTTTTAATAAGTTTTTGAATCCATATTGAACTAGACTGGAAATCAATCAGTTGCATTTCAAATTCTTCAATTTCCAGTCAATCGATTTGGATAAGTTCAGTTTACCAAATGAAGTCATATCAGGGTACATAATAAACTTGAAGGTTTTCTATAATTCTTTGAACTGAGAAAATCTCGCTGAAAATTCCTTGATTCACGAATCAATTACGGAAATATTTTGAACTAAAATGCAAACCGTTTTGTTCGGTGGAGTGCCCAAAATATTGTGTCGCGTGCAATCAATGGCACGCGTGCCATTGGTTCGCCATCCCTGATCTAGAATGCTTTAACCATTTACTACAAAATTGTTTAAATCGATTTCACTCTGTACCGGCTACTGCAGATAGGGAAACTGAACCTCGATCAACCTTACGCTATGTAAACAAGAGAGTTGTTGAGGAAAAATCTTGTAATTTTGGACGAAGATCAAGTGATGAGGATGGCACATTCAAAGTTGTTAACTTAATTTTCGTAGCTTGAATATAATTTGATACGCGTAGACTTAAATATCTGGTTCGATGTAATGCTTCATAACTCATTTTTATAATCAAAGTATGAAAGAACTAAGATAATTAAAAATTTAAGAATTCCCTTTTATTTCGTATTTACATTAAAATGGAAACCTATGAGATATTTGTGCAATAATACATGAAAATATTCAAAACTCTTAGGTTTATAATCGAATGTATAAATCAAACTTGATATTCGGTATTTCAAAGAAAATATGGCTGAATTTATTTATTAGTAGAAACTAACACTAGTGTTTTATATATTTGAAGAGAGAGAATATTTTTTACTACATAGTATTACGTCATGCACTTGAGCATCTCTTTAACTAAAATATTTTCATCTTTGAAATATTTTTGCATGAATGATATATGGAAAGAAGGGAGAAAGATTGAAGTTAATAATTTATCATACAATATATTTAATGGTCGCCGGCAGGGAGGAGTGGTTGGTTTGTGGCTGGCCTTTTGCACCTAAGTTTGCGGTCCCGGCCCAAGTCGGTGGGTTTTCATGATGCAGAAAACCGACAGTGGCCATGTCGTATAATTATACGGCATGCAAAAGATCCCTAGAGTGTCTGTTTAGCTTGGGTTCACATTGTCAGAGCTCAGGTGTCTCCCTCTAGGGAGGAAACTGGGCATCAAAATTACCTGCTGCGATTGGTATCCGCCTATATGGTGCTGCAGTAAAAAAAATAAAAAAATAAAATACCATTCCAAAGAATGTACTAGGTCTGCAAGGGTAAAACACCAATCCGCAGCCCATTAGAAATAAACAAAAATATTTAATGGTCAGGTCTAAAAGTTTAAGGAAAAAAAGCATGTCCCCAAAATACTTATGGGAGAGACTAGAAATCTTGGTCAATAAGTTTCGGTTAAAAAAAAATCTCACCTTAAATTGCAACACGTGCAAGAAGTATATTTTTTATATTTTATTTCAGTCATTTTTTTAAAGATAATTTTTTTATTTATTATTTATTTTTTGAGAGTCTTTTAGATGGTTATTATTTTTTTCATGTAAGGCCATTCCCAATTTTTTAATTCATAATTAATTGATTTTCATAATTTTAACAACAATATTTTCTACTATATTGAATAAATTACTGAAATCCTTATTTCTGTTGTTTTACTGAATTTTGAAATAACATTGCTTTAGAGCTGAGTAACCGTTTAATTGCTTTGAACTTAGTAATTTGGAAAACAAAATTTTTTCCAACTAAATTTTAGTCCAACTAAATCAGTTTAATATTTAAAACAATTTTAAACATTAAACTGGAATATTTAAAGTTGTTTAACATTTCTCATCCCGCAACTTCAAATAATTAAAAGAACAATATGAAAAATAAAAATGAAATAATAATGTTTTTGTTATATATTTAAGCATTCTAATTTACGTTGGTAAGAAATCATCAATCTGCCTCCCCGACACACATTGAGTAGGATAAAGAAGGAATACAGGCTGTGGCTATTATAAATAACGAGACAGATGCTATAAAATATTTTATTTTGATTTTATATATATTTCTACTTATGATCACCTTCAATATACACCTCTTCTCTGTTCCTATAACGCTTCATGCGAATTTTTATTGTTTGAAATAGTGCTGGAAGTAATCTTGTGTCGATTGCCATACCACACGTGTTGTTTTTTCCTTTCACAGCTTTAACGAACTCAAATCTTTTTCTTTATAATGCAAATTTTTCTTTAGGATACAGAAAGAAGTAGCATGGACCAAGATCCGGTGAATAAAACGGATGGTCTAGCACCAGAAAGCTGTACGTGGCAAGAAACCTCTTGACAGACAATGCAGAATGAACTGGTGAATTGTCTTGGTGGGAAACTTGACTTGTCCTTCCACAATACGGGGTGTTTTTTCATTACTCTTCGACGGAGTTCAACAAGAATGCGAAAATAGGAATTTTCAATAATAGATTGACCTTCAGAGAACCAGTGAAGGTACACAAGTCCTTAAATATTGGTGTAAACAATCATCATTGCTTTGAATTTTGATTTGTTCATTCGAGCATTTTTGACTCTCGGTGAAGATGTTTTCTTTCAGTGCATGGACTGGCTCTTCGTTTTATGATCATAAGTAAATAACTAGGATTTGTCACACAGTATTACCCTTTGCAATTAGCTTGAGTCATTTTCAAGGGCATTCAAAGTGTCAGAGCAAACATTTTTGGGAGCTTCTTGTTGTTCAAACGTGAGAATTGTAGGCACCATTTTAGCACACACTTTTCGTATGCCAAAATTATTATGTAAAATTTTCTGTACGGATTCTTTGTCAATTCCTACAGTCTCAGCAATCGCACGAATACTTAACCTACTGTCAGATTAAACAAAATTACCAAATTTTTTGATACTATCATCCGTGCTTGACGTGGAAGAGCGATCCGGGCATGTATCTTCGTCAGTGTATTCTCGAAAATTTTGAAAACGCTTAAGCCACTCAAAATCGTGTGAATGCAATAAACCTTCATCACTGTGCACTTACGAGGGTTGTGGCATAAGTCATGGCAAGTATTTTTTTTCCTTGTATATATGTGAACGGATCACACAAACGTATATGAGTCGTGTGGAAGTTCTGCAGGCATAGTGTGTATTAGGGTTTGCAATCCCGTGTCATATTTTCAATCCCAGGATTTCAGGATTACATTATCCAAATCCCGGGATTATAGGATTGGACTATACTTATACTTTTATATTAGCTTATACTTATATATACTTATACTTATATATTAAAAATACTTATATATACATATACTTATATATTAAAAATACTTATATATTAGCACAGTTGAAATTGCATAATGAAACTAAAAATATAATTAAAAATTGATTTAATATTATGTTAATGAAACAAATAAAAAAATTAATTCATCATAAAAAAATAAAAATAGCACATAAGGAAATTTAAAAAAAAAACATTTCTTCATTTCTTGTGTTTCTGTGAATAAACTTATAAAAACACAGCTCCTCCAGCGTTTCATCGTTGGAGCGGCTTCTTATTTTTGTTACAAATTGTCCTGCCGTACAAAATGCACGTTCGAAATCTGTGCTAGTAGGTATTATCGTCATTAAATAGGAGTATGTTCTTTTCAGGTATTTACCACGTCTCCCTCCATTTTCAAAAAAGAGACATTTCTTTTTGAATTTTTGATGACAGTGTCTCAAATATAATAGACTGCATTTGTGCATATACCTCTTTGATAACTTTATTTAGTTTTTCTGCTAAACTTAATGGTTTTTGTACATAAATTGATGCAGTTATTGAATCAGGATGTGAATCAGTTTCAAGTGTTACTTCATTTGAAATTGAATTCGCTTTCAATTAACGACATTTAATTGAAGAAAGAACTGTGACAAAATCTATTCTTGTGATGTTGATTATATTATTGTGTAAGCATTGCAGTGAGCCACTTAGATCTTTGCGACGTTCTCCCATACTGTGTATATATGTATTTTTTTACATATAGCTACTATTTTACGGGGGACATGGTGATGGGACCGAAATAGGCAAGTTTGTCGGAAACAATGGACAAGGAACATGGGACAAGGAAATGTGATAAGCTTGACAGATGCCGATGCGGCCAGGATGACTTCAGCAAGAGTGGATTGACGTATGAGTCTACAAGTGGGTGACCCTGTAAGCAAATGTTTCCTCCATTTTGCAGCATTTGCAGGATTCTCTTGATGTTTCCATATTGACTAGAACCATTGCCTGTCAATTTGTTGCTAGTGGTTTACACTCATACTGTCTGTAAAGAAGACTGTCATTGACCTTTTCTTACTGGCGACTCTGTTAACAATAGTTCTGAAGTAGAATGACGTGGATGATGGAATAGTATAGTGTCGTGTTCTGAGAAGAGTTACGCTTTTGTTTGTCCAGTGATAATTGGCGTGTTCGTGTGTGGCACTGATGTGAAGACAGGTTCAATCCGGACGCCTTGGTGGAACACTCCACCACTCGACAACGGGACATCAAGATTTAGATCATCATCACTTTTGAAAACAGGTTACATTTGGGTTTATATTCAAGGCCCTATAGTGCTCCCATTATATGTGGATGATATGCTGCAGCTGACTCCTCTTCTGTCAGGAAGGGAAGCTTAGTACCATTTACCAGGAGAATAACGCCTGAACGCACGCTCACTACACGAATCAGCTTAAGTCCTCTGCAGGATATACAGAGACTTCCTTGCCTATCATTCTCGCCTGATCTTTCACCAATCAAATACGTTTAGAACATGGTTAAGGCAGATTGATGCCCTACCACCATTGCATTCAGAAAAATAACTGCGACAAATAGTTGACAATGCCGAACCATCAATCAGTGTACCATCCTTATTCTCATTGACTATGCATCTAAACATGTTGTTTCTTGTATCACCATCCTTGATTGTCCTACAACGTGTTGAGTTGATATTTTTTACACTCAGCGATACAAATATCATTTCAAAATAAACATCACTTATTGTTCTTTACTGTCTCTCTCTTTCTGTCATTTTCTTCACTTAATGATTACTCCTTTGTGCTGTATTTTCAGAGCCACATAGTATATATTAAAATTAAAACTTTACTTACCTAAGAATTATTTCTAATTTTTATAAATAACAATTTCAATTACAGTCTCCAAATAATTTCTGTTACTTAACACAGTTTCCATTGAAAAGTAAAATATTTTCATTATAAGTTCTAAAAGGTCTCGCCTAGTCCTAAAAGTAACAAAATTCATTTTTCTCCCGTTTCCACAGCAGTTGGGAAAAATCACACATTCCGAAACAAAAAGCGGGAAGAGAAACTGGAAGGAAAATTACAATTCCAGAAATAAATTGCCACCGGAGATTCAAGAAAAGAGCATTTTCCACAAATTGCTCAAATGAATAACTGGAACTTACGCTCAATTTTTCTAAACTGTTGATGGGATATTTCTCAAAGTAAAACGAAATCAAAAGAAAGCATTTTTCTCCTCGTACTTCGAAGGTGGAACGAAATTCTTTTCAAAAGACGCGATTAAAGAAGAGGAGAAAGGATTTTGCAGTTGATGCTGATTATATCAACGGAAAGTTGAGATTAATCTTTTTAGTTCGGTCGGATGTACCGTAGATATACTTTTATTTTGTCAAAAGAATTAAATGAAGCTTGTCGTTTATTATTTTAAAAGGGTGATTTTCTCACTTGGTGTTTCAGTATTTAATCTTGAATTAGAGTACGTAATTGTTAAAGTAAAGAAAATAAAAGTGGTATTTGTTGGAATTATTATGTCACACTTCACACTTTTACTTTGCTAAAATATTTTCGTTCGGATTTAAAGTTTTGATTAATCTCCAGCAAATGAGTTTGCTTGATAAAATATAAATATGCTACATCAAAAGAACTCTACATTATTAAAATAATCAATAAAATTTCCAATAGAGTGAATAATTATGATGTAAAGCTCTAATATTTTTCAGAAGGTAAAGGATTATCTCCTGGAAAACCAGTTAGATTTGATTTTCCTGAAAAGATTGCTGTAAAATATCCGATACAATAAAAATGCACTCCTCTCGCTTATTTGAAATACTTCCAGATTTTTTTTCAGCAATGTATACATTTTCATCGTGCTCATTCTAGAAATGTTATGACAAGAAATACAATTTTCAAAGTATCTTATTAAATTCTATTTTTAATCAAAGTAAAACAATTAAAACTCAGCACAAATAATCTCGTAATTTTTAATATTTTAATTGTGTATTCAGACTATTACGAGATGATTTTACGATAAGCTTTTATTATTTCTCAAAGTGTCAATTTTAATTAATATCCTCCACTAATTAAAGAAGGACAATTAATTGTAAATTAAGCTCTCGTGTGTTTTTACACAAGAAAATTCTTTCAAAACAGGAACTAATATATAGAACAGGGATTTAATATTCCTTAACGACAACTCGGCAGTTGTGAGGTAGCTTACCCATCTCGTAAGCCTAAGATTTCTGGTTTGATCCCAGCTGGAGTCGATAGATTTTCTGGATACGAAAATCGCAGGCATGCATGTCATATGATTATGTGGCATGTAAGAAATCTCTCGAGTGTCAGTTTGGCTCTGGTACTCTGAGAAAATTAATCCATGGCAATATTCGGCCTCCACCGAGAGCTTGAATTGGTAAACATCACCAATTTAGTGGCGGAAACCACCCCTAGATGGTGCCACCGATGAAATGGCTTCCACTCTTGGGGACTTGCCGACCATTTGAAACAAACAAAAGAGTATTCCTTAAGTGAAAAGTATTGGAATAATTCATCTGGGAAATTATTTTTTCTAACTTTAAAATACTTACATATTATATATTTTTTTAATAAGTGATGCACATTTGGGTATGATGTGGTTTTTCATCCTTCGTTCTATTTCATGGGTGTCTAAACTGTGACCACTTGTGTATTGCAAAAATAATTTTTTTTCTGGACCGCACATATAATATTTTTTTTTTAACAAATTGAAATAAAAATTAAATCTATGTAGTTTTATTAAAATAAATCAACTAATTTTTAATAATTTTTTTAAAATTTGAACCAGACATGAATAGGTACACATATTCATTTTAAATTTTTAAAAGTTTCGTTTCATTTAGTTTGGATTTCATAAAGATGGAAAAAAATCGAGTTAATGAGATGAATGAATTTGTGCATTTGTGTTGAAGAAGCAAATCGATATCGGGTTCAATAGACGAAGTTGGAATTCTTAATGTATTTTCAACAGGACCGGACCGTGACCTTTGGGGGCCCTGGGCTGACGATATCTGGGGGCCCCCTAAATAATTAAAAATTTTGCCTTTTTCCTAAAAAATTATTGTGCGGAAAAATTTAAAATATACGAAACTTAAGTCCCCCCCAAACTATTTAAATACGTTATAAGCAATAACATAATTTACAAAAAAAAAAAAAATTCTACACTTTTATGTTGAATATTCTTTTATTTGCTCATCGCATTTTAAGTCTTTGGTGATATCAATATTAATAGAAAGAAGTGATTAAAGCTAAGCCTAGTATTTGTCACTGTTGTCCTATATTTGTTTTCTATGTAGGGCATTTTAGAGAACGCACGTTCCTCTTCACAGCTAGTAATACGGATCGTTAGAAAAATCTTTAAAATGGTATACAAATTTGGAAAAACCTGAACTAGTTTCTTTTCAAAAATTAAATTGTATATATCACTACAAGTATAAGACTCTAGCTCAGTTTTAGATAAGTTTTAACTGAACACTTTCATTTACTAAATGTTGGTCTACGTCATCTGAATAGTAATCAGTAATAGCGCGTATACTCTCCAGGTTGACGTTCTCCTTACTTTGATCTTGCAAATCCATCAAAAATTTAATTTCTTACTATATTCTGCATATATATACTTGACTTCTTCTATTTAAATAAAGGATTAGCTTATCTAACGCTACAATAAGCGTGTCTCTTTAAAATTTTTCTGTCCCATACACAGCTTTTTCTGTGATTTTATCTGCAAAATTTGATTAACGATTTTGGTCGTAATTCTCGCAGTTTAATATATTCAGGAATGAATGAGTCGAACTCTGCAAGCAGTTTCAAGGTACCCATAAAATTACCATTATGAGGAGCACCAAAAACTTCCTCATAATAAACTTTCATAAAAAAGATATTTTTTTTATGAAAAAAATTATTTGAATAAATTTGAAACAAAAATGCGCAATAAGAACAGACAGTTTATACAGATAATACTGATTTCAGTCTGTAGTTCAATAAAAACTCTTTGCTTCCATCCTCGTTTGATAAATTAATATCTGAAATAAAAATATGTAAGGTTTTGTCAAAAGAAAAAAAATCAAACTATCCAAGTACTTGGCAGCTTTGTTTTTATCACAGTAGAATGCAGACAAGGGGCTTGGGATCATTGATTAACGGAAATTGAAAAATTCCCCCGTAACTGGGTAAAAAGTGAATGAAACCTATATTTTATGAGTTTTGTTTGATAGAGTTTGGTATAGTTTTAAAATAAGATCCAAAATTATGAGATTTTATATTTTGACCAATTTTTCACATTTTAAATGTCTTTGATCTTATAGCTTCCCCCTCTCTATTAATCCTCGTGATGCGGCCTGCTTAAAATACATGTCAGATGTATGTGGTCCGGCGTAAAAAAGAAGGTTGTGCTGCTCTAAAAGCTAAGCATCTTGTAGCCAAATACAAGTACTTTATACCGCAATAACACGTTTGAGGACATAGTGGTAATATTCTGTATCCTTTCTTAGTTGCTCCTGTAATTGTTTATCTAAAAAAGACTTATTTTCCTTTCGTGTCAACCAAACTAACATTGAATTTATATGCTCAATTGAATTTTCATGATTTTCTAAGCAACTTATTACGTGTTTCCAATCAGAAAAAAGTTTGCAAGTCAAACAAAAAACACTACCAATACTAGTTAAATAACAAAGCCAAAAGATCTTCCCAACACTTGGCCATTTTTAAGTTTTTTAGTGAAATGATTATTAGAAAATGATCTCTTTTGTTCTTTGTATTCTCTTAGCGAAACAGAATATATATTGTTTGGATCTTTATTTTGAAAATAACTCATTTCTTGTGAAGGGATATAATCAATAAAATCACTACTTAGAGATTTAGATCGAACCTACATGAATAATCCTAATCTTCATACTCCTGTCTTCATACTTAAATAATTTAGAAATGTGTATTTGTACTTACTTTTTACTTGAAACAAGTAAACAGGCACCCAAGTATCTTCAGTTATTATGCAAAGGGCACAGCACCAAATCAGTATAATATTGTAACACAATATTATTACACAAAAATAAATGGCTACAGAAATAGTGCCACTATGTTTGTATAAATGCTCTATGCTCCTCGGAGCCGCTCTATGATAGAGACTCTATTAAAGAGCGGCACCGTGTACAAAAGAGTGTAATTTATAGACTGCATTTAATAATAGAGTGTAATAGACTGTATTAATTATAATTGTTAATAGACTGTAATTAATAGACACTCTATTAATTACACAGAGCTACAAAATTAAAGATTTGGAGAAGTACAAAAGAAGCTTTCGGTGGTTTTTATATTATTTAGTGTGTTGATTTCGAAAATGACGTACATTTTTTCTCATCACATCAGGATTTTTTGTAAAATTGATATTTTTGCTAAAACCCTATTTGAAAAGGAATTTTCTCAAACAATTTACCCTGGGAAATTTGGCAACAGTGGTTTTTATCCAGTTAAATTTATGTAAATATTTTTTCTTGATGAGGAAAATTAATTTCTCAGCAATAAGATGAACAGCGAGTGAGTGAGTGAATATTAACGTCGCACTGTTCAACTACACGAGAGAATTTGGCGATGGACCTCGTAATTTTGAACCATGGTCAAGTGACGAGGACGATACCTGAGCTGGCACCCCCTCTCCTAACTATCACACCACACATACTGGAGAACGTTTGAGCTCTCGACAGATTTAACATGCATCGCTCCCCTACACGAAGGGTCTTCAGCGGCACTAGTCTCGAAATCATGACATGCCTGCCAGGAGTGCGGTACCTTGGCCACTAGCAATTAGATGAAAACCATTGTTTCTAGACCTCACAGGCTGTCTCTGATCATGCGAAAAACAAGAAATACCCTTGAGGTTTAAACATTTTACAGCCAATTATGGTGTAGTCTCTAAAAGAAAATCACCAGCATACTATTTTAATTTGTTTTTATTAAGGTATTTACATAAAATATATAGACGATTTTCAAAATTAATAATTATTAATTTAAGCGTATTCGGTGGTAGAGCGGAAGAACAAAAGTAAATTGCTCTTGCTCTCTAAAATAAATTTGATATGGTATTTCGGGTATTTTATTTTTGATTTGTGTATATTTTTTACTAGTTTATTATTGTATTACTATTTTGATTGTAAGCACCTTTTCTGTTTGTTATCTTCAATGCGGAACGGGGGACCCCCTAGAACCCAGGGGCCCTGAGCTGCAGCCCATTTAGCCTATACGTAGATCCGGCCTTGATTTTCAAGATGCTTGTCAGAGATCTTTGTCCTATTTTTGTTCTCATTCTTGTAAAATAACTGTTCACAAATATAAGTACTGCCAAAAGCTGAAGACCTTAATAAAGCATGAGTGTGAAAATAAAGACATTTATCGCGCGGTGTAGGTAATCTTTATAAAACTCCAGTATAGAAACATTCCCAAAATTTTTCTTTCAGTTGAATGTCACTTTGCAGTTCAATGCATTCCATTTGAAGAATTGAAGGTAATTTATTTATTTCTAGAGAAAATGGGGTAGAAAATATATTGAAATACTCTTCGTTTTTTCGAAAATCTTGAAATCGTCTTTCAAACTGATCAGTTAAATCGAAAATTAATGCAGCATATTTTGCGTATTTTGTGCAAACATTTATTTTTTTTAATAAAAATGTGTAAATTGAAATATTTTCATAATTTGCGTTTGGGCCGCACTTTAGACAAGCATGTTCTATTTCAAAGCATTTTTTATTTTTCATTTTTCTTCAACTTTTCAACAGCCATCCCTGTTTTTAAAGAAGTTTAACTATGGATATGATTCACTGTATGCAGTAAGAAATACACAGAACTGTATTTAGAAATGGTTTACGCGCACTTTGTTACTTTTAATCTAAATAATGACGCATTTGAATTAAATATTTCGTTGCAAATCATCATTGAAGAGCAAGAAAATTTTAAAATGCAATTTAACCCACAATTATTTTTTTTAATCTTTAGTTAGCTCTGAATTAATGCTGTTTAAAATTTTATAAATTAACAAACTATTTTATCATTTGTAAAACAATAAATGATAATAAGTATTACGTTTCTTCCGAGATTAGTGGATCTGCATAGAAGCCTACACCCTACACTTTAGCTTTAAAAAGGTTCCAAAAATTCTCAGCTTATAAACGGAAGCTTATGGTATTTGTCTTTGAAATATATTCTTCTCAGCAACAAAATAATTGACAATTGTAAATTTCTCGTAAAATATAAAGATTCCACGCCGTCTTCTGTGATTAACAGCGTGTTTCTTTAGGATCGGTAACAGTGCAGAAGATTTCAACAATATCCACAAAATATTACCACAAACATTATAAACTTTTTTTCTAACTTTTTGTTTTTATAAAACTGTTTCGTTTTGTAACGTACTAAAAATTATATAAATTACCTACTTTACATTGTGAATATTAGTTATTTCAGATAATTTACTTCTAGTTTTTTTTTCTTTTTAATAATAGCAGTTACATAAGCCTTGATAAAATGTCAAAAAATCTAATTAACTCCTTGCCAGTGTCACCCGAATCCAGTTCGAGCAATTACTACATGTAATATTTGTGATGTCCGAACTGACTTCGGGCTGAAGAAAAATTAACGTTTCTATTTAGTGAAGCCCGAGCTTTCGTTTCTATACTTTGGGATACTTAATTCAATATTTTCCTAATAGATAGCATTAGTAGTCCTAGTTTTTCACCGATTACGACTTCAGTCGAGGCTATAAAATGGCACGATAAAAAAAGGATGTTTGCATGATTTCTTCAGTCTATTCTGTAGAAATGATTGAGTTTGAAGATAAGAAAAAAGAAAAGAAATTGAAACCAAAAGTAGTTCATGACTACAACATTATGGGAGTTGTTAATAAAGTTGATGAACATCTTACAGACTAACCA
Source organism: Trichonephila clavata (assembly GCA_019973975.1). Taxonomy (NCBI): domain Eukaryota; kingdom Metazoa; phylum Arthropoda; class Arachnida; order Araneae; family Nephilidae; genus Trichonephila; species Trichonephila clavata. The sequence continues at coordinate 18,725 of BMAO01019084.1, read as the reverse complement.
GTTCCAAGAAAACGAGGCAAAAAATATTACCAAAAGATATTTTTCTGTCTCCTATAGACCAGGCAATATATAATTTTTTCATTATGTATAATTCAGCAGGAGGTGCGAAAAATAATAGGAGCTACAGAACAGCAATTGTCGAACAAAATAAGCCAAAGGTTCAGCTACCGGGACCAGGGCGTCCTAGTGTAAGCTTGATGCGCAGCACAGGTCGACACGTTCCAGAACACATTCCAACAAAGGGGGGAAATCTGCTCCAACCAGACAATGTTTTATATGCTGTCCTAAAACCGATGAAAAAGGGAAGAGGAAAAGACGAGAGACGACACGAGTTTATTGCAAAGAGTGTGATATGGGCTTGTGTGCAGTACCGTGTTTTGGGATGTACCATACTGTAAAAGATTTGTAAAATCTATGTATTGAAAATCACATTGTTGTGATTTTATATTACATTATACCATTATATAATATTGCGCTTCAAAATTTTGTTTAATTTGCTCTAATTGAATAAGATGTGTGTGTAATCCATTATTTTTTCATTTGTATGTAAAAATTATAAATTTTTAAACTTTTATTTTGGTAATAAAAATTATTTTCTAACTTTTATAATAAAATAAAAAATAAAATTATACAATCAAAAAAACTTTCCATTTTTGGCCAATTTTTCTGAAATATATGTCTCAGTTAAGGAGTTAAAATAAATCTTACCGAAAATTATTTCTTGTTTATACTTATGCATCTAAGCGCCCATTTACCAAATTAAATAAAGAAATGTAAATCTATTTTCATTATAACACATCTGATATCGCCAAATTAGCCTTTTGAAGCACTGTAGAGCAAAGAAATTCAAATAGTACATTGAACATTAACAATTAAAACAAAAAATACTCTTGGTGAAGTATTTTATTTCTTGCCTACACATTAGCAATTAAGCGAACATTTGCTTAGGCGAGGGAATATCTGTCCAAAGGGTCCGATGAGGTACTCCGCTACAGAATCCGGTCCATCACTGTCAATGTCAGCTTTAAAAGAGGCAGATAGTACTTGCCTCCTTTTCTCTATCTGGCTTTCCATCATGTTATCTGTAATGGCCTCTTTTACGGCCCACAACTTGCAACACATAGTAATGCATTGAAGAAAGCATTTCTGAAGAGGACGTGGTTGAGAGTATTTAGTGATGGAATCTGGATATTTATGTGTAATTCAATCACACACATTATTCTTGATATATCTCAAAAACGAAATGGTTCTGTGGTTCGTGATGTAGATTTCCAGTTTCAGAGCGAGGAACAAGTTGCTTGAAGTAGCAAATTTCCTTAAAGACTGCAACAAAACGCTACTGACTAAACTCAGATTGTAATGAAGTTGAGAAATAAGTAGTAGATTTATGGCTTCGATTCCCTATCAGTTGTAAATTTTAAAAGCTATGTACTTCTTATTGAAAAATATCTGCTTTTAAAACTGTAGTTTTTCGTGTTAACAATGTTGGTTTCTTTCTTCTTCTCTAATGATTTGATATCCTTTTTTAAAATATCGTTATTTTATTTGTATTATGAATGAATATTTATTTATTGTAGAATTGATTGTCTTCTAAGATAATACAATGGAAGTTATTTTTTAATATGCTAAATTAAATTCTGCTTAAAACCAATTCTAATTGAAATTTAGATTAGAAGTATTAACATTGTTAAAGTTCATGGACATGTTTATAACAAATTTTAGTTCAAAGTTACATTTTGCCGCACACAATCCAGAACAGATATTTTTCTAAGATAAAAATACGAAAGGATTAATTTTTAGGAAGCATATTAATCGTAAGGAAATGTTACAGCTTTTTGGTTGACTTACGATTTGAAATTGAAAGTACTATTACAATTTATGTCAGTATTTCTTTCGTAAACTATTTGGATTTTGTTTTTTAATAATGCATGTAAAAAGTAAACCAAAGTGTTTAACATAAATCTGAATTCCGTAATTTGATGTCAAGAAATAATATGAAAATGAATACATCGATAGAAGAAAAATTCAAGAACAAAACAAGCGTATGGAGATTTTAAGTTTTTGTGATTAAGTTAAAGGCATAGAAAACCATCACAGTGTTTCCAAATGTATTACTATCTCATCAATATGTTACGTAGATACGAAAAATAATCGACTGATAAATCTTATCAATTATCTTGAATGGTATATATTACACAACAAATACACAGGATGTCACATGCTACTCAATAAACATTTTTAAATAAAAACTATAATTTAAAAAAATCAATATTCAACAAGAATATTCTTAGAAATGAATAGTCAATTTTAACAACTGCATAGCTGTGACGAGCCTGATTTCACGTTATTGTAAAGGAAAAGATACATTCAAAATTTAACAGCTTTTTATACCATTCACTTCAAAATCTACCACGGTAGCAAATAGTTAATGGAAGCAAATTAGCTCTAATTATTATTATTAATAATAATAATTTCTAGTTATCGTTATTTAATGAAGAGAGATAAACACGTGGGTCGACAAAATATGACAATGACAGTAAGGCTCCGAGTCCTATGCTAAGAAACACCGTTATAATCCAAAAAATCCTCACAAATATAATTCAGATTAACACTATCAATGTTTTACTTCTAACTTCCTTCGCGAACTCGATTCACTTAACTATAAATAGTAATCCTCATTTGCATGTATCACGGTTCCTTTAGAGAAAGAGGTTCGCAAATCAAATAATTCACTAAAAGAATTTCCTCTTGAGGATTAAAAAAAGGCTCGAAGAGAACAAGTCAAAGAACATTTTAAAATTAAATAAAATTAATACTATCTGATTTTACCATAAATGTTACCATAAATGTTAATAAATTACCATAAATGTTAAATATAATTATATCAATATCCTGAAATATATAAAGAGAAGGTGTGCGTCTGTGAGAGAAAATATTTTATTAATATTATGTTTAACATCCTATATGTAATTCAGCTATTCAGCAAAAGCATTAAAAAACAAATCTTGATTCTCAAGCAATGAGAAAAAAATTAACAAGTGTTATTAGGAAATTACACCAAAATTTTACATTACACGTCATTACTCCTCAAGTACAAAATCTAAAGTAAATTTTTCTCTAGAACGAATCACAGGGTGTTTTACGGCGCCTGTGTGAAAGGTTGGAGTCCTTAGTGGAAGTCGACATCCCATGAATTAAGTCGATTAGACATCTTCAAAGTGAAACGTGCGCTGCCTCCATACGATCTCATTTCTAAGACTGTGATGGAAAGCGTGTGATAACTGTGCTGTAGCCCCCTCCGTATTAACTCCCTACTTCATTTCCCTGAGATAATTCCTAAGGACTGATTTAGAAAGCCGCTGAGACGAATGGCCATATCAAATTATCATTAGAAGCTGCTTCTCAAACAACACTACAAGGCAGTAACCGAGTTAAAAACATGAAAGACATGGGGAGTGGGAGTTAAAAGTGCAAGAACGAGTGATCTTAATTTTAATTAAAATCTTACGCTGGCTGCACTTTTGAGTCGTGTTTGTTTCGGTGTTATGGATTCTGATTGTTAATGCTCGGGTTTTATTGCTGCATTAAGAAAACGCTTCGGATTTGTTGTGTTTGTTTTAATGATCTAACAGTCACTGTTGGGATAAATTTTATGGCACGAAATGTCACAAACTCCTTTTATATTGCCGAATGTGACTACGATAATTCATGATGTTTATGAATAATTTTTCTAAATGCCCCTTTCTTTATTGAGATATTTGAAATTTACTTGATTAAACTTTGGCTTTTTACGTCAATGCCCTACAGCATACTATTTTAGAACGTAAGTTTCATAATAAAATAAGTGTATCGTATAAAGTAAATTTAAATAAAGTTGTAAATGACAAATAAATTATAAAACCCTTTTTAATTAAAAATTTTTAAAAAAAAATAGAATCTCACTTCATTTTATATATTTCCAGCATGAAAAAACAATTATCGACATGTGTGTTCCAGAGGGAACAGTAGTTAAAATTGGGTATAAAACATATCGGGTCATTCGAAAAGTTCATGTTGATTTTCGGTAGGTGATATTAGAACAGGTCTGATTATATGTTTGAAAGCAAATGACATGTTTACATATTCTAAAAAACGTACTTCAGGCATATTTCGATCAGGATACGTTTATTGTTGTCCGTTTTATACGGCTTGAATATGGAAACGAACAATGTGCATTATAGGCATTAAATGTTTTTGTTATACATGAAAGAAAGAATACTCGCAAGTATAGCGAACAAGATATGTGCTGTTTATGGCGAAGTTTGGTGTAGCTGAAAAAACTGTGAAAAGGGTCGAAAGGTCTAAAACGCCTGGATGGGATCTCCAGCCGCAGATAAAAATCAGATTTAAAACAGTCATCATGAATAATGTTAAAAATATCATAACCTATCATCCACAGGATTTTTTGAAGCTTGACTACATAGACCGTTTTTATATTTGGATACTTCCCGATATCAAGGAGAAAAAATTTGTGGCGTTCCATTGGCGACTTTATCTTTTAACGTAACGAAGAGTCATCAGTTTTGAAGCCAGTAGTAATGTGAGAGGAAAAATGGATTACAGTGAAATATTTTTCACGCGAAAATGCTTAAGAAGAAATATCGGTTCATGCGTAATAATACAACGGTCCCAACAAACTCCTATGCATTTTCATGCATTTTTTCTCTTAACATGAGCAGATTTCCCTTCTGGTAATGAACAGAATATGAAAAATACCAGCAGCGCAGACTAGATTTAAGAGAGGTGTGAAATGAAACAAAAGTGGTTTCACATGTTTAGTAAAAAGGAGGTTAACTTGGCTTCGAAATACCTTTGGAATAGTCTGTGACACGAGCCACAATTTTGTTTATCTAAGCTACTTTCACACCCTTCATCCCTACAAATACCACACAAAAACATTTTACCTCTCATCAGTTAGCTTTGGAATTCCATGAGGAGTATATCGCGGTGTGAGTAAAAATTAGTGCTTGGTTAGCTTTTTTTCTATTTTAGAAGAATTTTTTATAAGCTCAATGGCAAAGAGCTCAGAGGGAAATCAAACTGCTATTTTGCTTAAAATGAAGATGGAACTTTTTAAGACTGAAGAAGAAAATGGAAATCGGAAAAGGTTTTGGTATGGCTAATTCTATATTATCAACAATAATTAAAGAAAAGAGAGCAAATTACGGAAATATATGAAAGGTGTAAGTTTGAGCCTGAGCTCTATTTAAATAAAATGTACTCTAATAAACTTAATTTTGTTGAATATACGTTTTATTTGTAATATTCTTTAACACAAAAAAATATTTCAGTCCCTTCAGTTTCGTGTTAAACGATTTTCATTGTACTTATAATACTGTTGAACGAAAGTGTCTGGGGAAAGCGTCATGAACCATCTTCAGCTAACCATACAAAGCCAGTCTTACTCCAAAGGAGTTACATGTTTATGTCTGGTAGGATTGGAAAGGAATCTTGCATCGTGAGTTTCTACCAAACAACGAGACGATAAACTCAGAAAAGTATTATTCCCAATTAGACGGTATAAAGATAGCAATTGAACAAAAAATCTAGAATAGCAAATCGAACGGCATTGTATTTCACCAGGATAATACGTGGCATTCTAGTGTCTTTAAAAACTCGACAAAGGTTGTTAAAGATCAGTTGAGATATTTACTCCTTCCACTACTTTCAACAGACCAAAGAAAGACCATCATATTTCAATCTATTTCGATCATTACAAATTCCCCTTAACACCGTACTTTGATACATCGTACGGACTACTGAAATTTGATCACAACCATACGGACAAACCGAAAGATATTTCTTCTTTTTGGTCTTTGATTTGAACATATTTTTAATTTTTACAATGAGATAGCTAGTGCTAGTGTATTTTTAAGAGATTCAATTTGTCCATGGTACTGAAATGCTCCTTACCCCGGATTTTCTTTGAAGTGAAGGCGGGAATTTTTCTTTGAAATCAAGAATTTAGATTCTTTAAATTTTCGATAAGGAACAGGGATCGGCAAAACAGAGTGCAGTTTTTTGCTTGAAAAGAAATGAAAATGGAAAGATATTACAAAAAAAAAGTCGATACATTTCTGTCCTGATTGCAATGTAAGAATTTGTATTATACCATGCTTCAATTTATGTGTGTACATATACACTAAAGTGCCACTGAATTAGAGATACCTACATAGTAGCTAGTTGGGCCTCTTATGGCCTTGATAAAGTCTGCCACACGACGAGGCATAGATTCAATGAGATTCTGGAAACGTTCCACGGGAATGACTTGCCAAATATTGGCTTAAGCTGTCGATAAGTCAGTAAGGTTCGTTGGTGTTGTGTGATGGGCTTTCATGCCTTCTTCCAAAACATCCCAAAAATGCTCAATAGGATTTAAGTCTAGGCTTCTAGGGGGCCAATTTATGACATAAAAGTCAGAGGAATGCTCATCCAACCAGCCAGTAGACAACCAGCACTTGTGAGAAGTACAGTTGTCTTCCTGGAAAACTCCATTACCACGCGGATAACAGAATAACATTAACGGATGGAATTGATCATTTAGAAATTCTACGTACCGAATTGCATTGAGGGAGGTTAGTACACGTACCAAAGATCCCAAACAGTGCCACGAAAAAACACCCCAGACCATGATTGCCCTTGTTCTGTTCCAACTTGGCATGCAGGATTCATGGCTTCATGAGCCTAACGCTATATTCTCAGCCTCCCGCCGGCGTCAAGTAGTCGAAATCAAGATTCAACACTATTCGTTACTCGTTTCCAGTCTCTACACTCCAGTCTTTGTACTCTCTTGCCCAGGCAAGACGTGCAGCCGGATGGCGAGCATTGAACAATGGTACTCTCGTAGGTCAACGACTCCCGAAACCCATACAGTGAAGCGAGCGTTGCACAGTCCGCGCGTTTACTGACTGTACGACTGGTACCGTCATTCAACCGGTGGTAATTTGAGCTAATGTTTGGCTTCTCTGGCTACGTACAATATGCCTGAGCCGTCTCTCACCACGCACTGTCAAAGCTAATTGTCCATTGCAGTTTGCCCGATTGCTAGTTTTTTGTCCACCATCCATGTATTCTTGGTATACTCTTGACACCGTCAACCTTGTAAATCCCAGCTGTCTGACGATTTCGGAAATTGAACGGCTCATGCGTCGCCTACCTACTGTTTGTCCGCGATCAAAGACGTCTAAATGAGGCAGTTTACCCATACCGAAAATTCCGATAACTAATTCAGAGCAACCACAGTATTCGCTCTAAATGCAGTTACTACAGCTCCCTCTCTTGCGCATAAATGAAGCGCAGCTCTACACAATTTGCATAGCCCTTGCTATCCCTAATTCAGTGGTACTTCAGTGTATATGCCCACACACAAAACCCTCAGCTGTTTGAAAGAAGAGTTATGAACATGAAAATTTTTTGTAAGTATGAGAGAAATTCTTTTATGGTTTATGAAACTCTCTTCATAGCATACAGAATGTATTTATAAAACGCAAACACTTAGTGTTTTTTGTGTTCTACAGTTATAAAATAAAAAATAGTATAAAAACTTTAAAAATTGAAAATTAAAATAAAATTCTTCCCTTTTCTCATTCTATTAAGCATTATTCTTAGGTAATGCAAGAAAAAAATATACTTTTTAAAAAAATATTTTGGGCACGAAAATTGACCGGTTAAGGGGTTAATAGAACAACTTTTCAATAGAGATAAAAATTCATGTGTAATAACTTGAGTTGTTCTCGGACGGCAATTTCATGTTGCCTGAAAGACGGTGAAGTTATTTTACAGAATGGTACCTAGATAGTTTAATAAATGTACATGAAAATGTAAATGTGCTAAGCTTCAGTTTTCTTTCAATATCGACATGAAATTTTGGGAGAAACCAATAGTTAAAGCTAAAAAATTGACTATGTATTTTTACTGTGATTAGTCATTGGCGTAACGGTTAATATTACGGTCCCTCCGCAAAATCAAGTTTTGGGACTCAAGCCATATGTACGTACTTGGCATCAATCAGGCTTTGGGCCCTTTGCGGGGGTGTACGTTACGCTACTGGGATTAGGTAAATATTATCTTAAAAATATTCAGTTTTTTTTGTGAAATGTCATTCTTGTATAAAGTTATTATCATTTAAAACTCTTATGTTCACAATTTTCCTAATGCTATTTATATACATCTAAAATAATGAATTATATATATTAAAAATGTGATAAATTTACAATAAAAATACAATTTGAGATTTCTTTTATCCCAGTTAATAAGTTTTAATTGTAATGTCTCATTTTTTGGAATTTTATTGAACTATATTAAAAGATGGAGATTAAGTAAAGACATTTTTCTTGAACTGATATTTATTTTATAAAGTTAAAACGGGAATATCATGATGTAATCTAGATCCATCGAAATAATTATTCCAAAAACCACTTAAAAGTAAAAATAAAAGGAATTTCTAAGGTTCCCTCTTTCTTTTAGTTTAGATTTAAAATATTCTTTTTCTTAGAGATAGAAGTATTTGAATTCTGGAAAATTCCTTATAATTACCATAATATCATAATAATTAAAAACCAAAACATTTATTCAAAATATCAATAATTCGTAATCTTTTCAAGGTATTACAGGTACTTTAAGTTATTACTTCCAATATAAGTCTCATCCATGCAAAAGTAATCATTTTCAAAAATTTTTACCGATATATATTTCTTGAATGATGCCCTTAAGCGAAGTAAGTTAACATTTTTCATGTCTGTTTCGGATGCTTTGATATATCTCATTTGATATTGGTGTCATTTATATAAAAGTAATCTTTTATAACTCTCTCACAAAATTTTTTTTTGAAAGCTCGTCTTCGAAATTCATCAATGATGTGGAATGAGGACACTGCAAAAAAGATCTTGTCAACTTAATGCCCATTCTTTATGTCATAACGATATCAAATTCTGTACTTGTAATACTAAAATCGCGTTCTTTTATAACTCTAAAAATATCCGTTCCTTATAGTAACTACCACAAAATAAAATAACCGAACATTTCAGCTACAACAAGCACTCTTTTAACCCCTATAGTTCATAAAAGAAAATGAACCCTTTTTTTATACCCCTAATGACTATTGCAACCGATATCTTTTATTGCAGCAGTATACATTACTCTCTCCTTGGACATAATATCGTTTTCGATCATTATTGGCTATAAGACAAATGTGTTCACCCATCGATTTAATGACATACCCGGGAAAAAAAAGGTTAACTCAAAGAAAAAGGACCCGCTGTGTGACAGCCTTTCACTCTAGTCAGCAGTTAAAAATGATTTTCATTCTGGTTTTCCCCGTTTACGGTTTTTGTTTTTAATTACGGGCGTTATGTCGTTCTCTAATTGCCGTTGTCTCTTGGCCCTTGGGAAATATGGGCCGAGTCGTCGTTCTACGAATGCTGTGCTTGGCTGCCATGGCAACGAGAATGACATTTATTTTACACGTTTGAGACACAAAAGAACAATTTGTACGTCTTTGTAGAAATAAATGGCTCTGCGACGATAAAAGGAAGTAAAGTAATGAAACACCGAGTTTGCGGAAGGAATGTTTTTTCTCGTTAGTTTAATTTGGTTACTATAAGCATTCATTAGCGAGTAACGGAATTACAAAATAATTATTTCTCCCTCTTTCAGATTTGAAGTGCTACTTTTTGTCTCATTAAATCTAGAAACAAAGACTGTTATTGAAACAAATAGCAAATAAAGTGCTATGAAATTCTAACTGCAATTGTTATTTTGCTATTATTATGATTGCATTTCCGCTGGCGAAATTATAATGTTTATTGAAACTAGGCCTCAAAGCCTTCATGCTTCGTGATGTCAAAAAGTAAAATATCAGTTTATTTTCATCTCGTCGCATGACCGATATTTCAAATCATAAAGCTCTTCTAGAAGTATCCAAAATATACGGTTAACATAATCAACAAAACAGTAATGTTAAATTTGTGTTATTAGTTTTCAAAAATTTTAAACACATAAATATATAGTGTAGGTTTAAATGGTGTGTATATTAATTGAGAACTATATAAGCCTGTAATGAGCTGTGATTAATATAATAGCAGAGTTAATTCAGGGAAAAAATAGTTATTACTGTATAATTATTTTTTTAAAACATACAGTAGTCTCAAAAACTCGGCACTTGATAGCCCGTGATCCAGTCTCACAGTCCGGATAACTCGGCCACACACTTGCAGGTCGAAAAACATCATGTTCAGGACAGAAATTATTGCTCCTGTCCCAGTTTATGGAACAATGCCGGAAAATGATGAAAACGTTAACGTTGAGGACCCAGTACAAACTCTTAAAATATCACATAGTGAAGGACTAAAGGCTGTAGAAACCGCCTTTCAGTATTTTGAGCAACAAGATGCGTCGGTAATGGACTTGTGATAATGGTCGGTTCCTGCTTACATCTGAGCCCCCTTGTCTACCTGTAAACCCAACTAGAGGCGTGGGAGAAACTGAATGAACCACAAACATGATTTCAATCTAATCAATTTATTAATTCCAAGTATCAATCAGACACAAAACAAATCTAATTAAGGTAGATGATAAATAGTAGAGCGTGGAGGTGAAGAACTAACAACTAACTCGCAGACTTTATGTTAACTCCTACTTGCCAACTCCAACATGTCAACTCACAAACTCACGAAACCAGAATTTATATAATATACTTCATTTACATAATCACGCTTCCATACTCGGTGAAAGTTGGTTGAAATAAATATTTTCCTAAAAGAGTCATGGAGGGATCAGTAGAACCGTGTATAGATCCGTCATAGACTTAGTGTTCCTTCGTCGTTTTCGTGTAGAAGCAGCAAGACGCAGAATGCAACACTGAATACAACACAACATTACGCATTTCTTTAAAATTCGGCTACTGAATTTTCGCTATAGACAGTGTTATGCCTTTATAAAGTGTTTCTTAAGGCTGTGTCTGATCAGGTAAATTACTGTATACTATGTATTCATTAGTTTTCCCTTTCATGTAGTAAATGCTCTCTATGCCTTCATAAAGTACGCCCTTTCACTTTGTTTAAGGGTATTCGGAAAGTTTTATTTTTTATTGTATTCTTAAACAATACATACAAGTGCAGTACAATATATTTTTTGAGGATACACTCGTACTTATTCTTTTTTAACAAAATTCTCGATAATCTTGTATTTTCACAATCTCGGACACCCTTCGGTCCTCATTAGGCCGAGTTTTTGGGACTCTACTGTATTTGTATTCTGAGTATAAATATTTTTGGTTGTATTTACGGTTATAAATGAAAATGCACAAAAAGCTTGTTCGATATGTTTTTCGAATGTGGGAATATACGAGGCGTGACATACACACGCACATATATACACACACACACACACAAAAACGGGACTGGTCCAATAAATCATTGTACTTACAGAATCAGTTCTCTGTGACGGTATCATCTTCGAAGTAGTTCACTTGAGTATTCACGCATTTCTGCATTCGGTCCTGCCATTGCTGGTAACAGTTCTGGAATGAGGTTTTTGGAAGTCCCTTTAGGAGATTTTCCTTTTTTACCTGAACCTCTTCAACTGAGACAAAATGGGTTTCTTTTCAGCAAGATTTCACAGTAGAAAATAAAAAAAAAGTCTCATGGGGCCAAATCAGATTAATAAGAAGGATGGCTCATCACAGTAATGTCTTTGCTGGTCAGAAACCGTTTAACAGATAGGACCATGTGAGCGGATGCATTGTCTTGATGCCTCAGCCATCCATCACTCCCCAATTCTGGCTTTTTTTTTCCTAATTTTTTTTATCATGTCTTTTTAGTACTTCAACTTTTTTTACCTTCTTTTTAGTGAGTTCCCACTCACATCTGACCACTGATGTGAGTGGGAACTCACTCATATCACAAATTTTGGCTATGTTTTGGTCTGTAATCGCTAACCTTGGGTGCCCAGCAGGTTCATCATCTTCTACACTGACCATCCCCCCTGAAAACCTTTTATCCCATTCAAACACATGTGCACGAGACAAAATTTCATCTCCATAAGCCTCGGTTAACATTTGAAATATTTTCGTGGCTGATTTCTTAAGATTCACAAGAAATATGATGTTGAATCGACATTTTCCCGACAGAATGCTGTTGCACGTGTTCATTCAATGACGCAGTACTTTCAACTGGCATGATCGCTTAAGGCGAAACTGGCCACATGGATAGAGGAGGTGAGTGAGACCAAAACAGTTGTTGCCAACTCAACATTTTTTAAGCTACACACACTTAGTCTCTTTTTTTCTGTGATGCCACACCTTGTATTTAGCTGGGTTTCATATAAATTAAAGAGAAAGGAAAATTGACATCCGTAAATTAATATTATTATTTAGTTTTATTTTTATTTCATTCATTCGTTAATATTAATTTTACTGAGATATTTCCATAAAAAGTACTTTTTAAAATTTTTAAAAATCTAACTCATAAATAATTTTTAAAAAAATGGGACCATACATTAAGGATTTTTTTTGGCAAAGTAAAATATTATTAAGACTATTAAGCATATCGAGTTATGTAACGATATTTTAATACAATTTGTTCCAGTAATCTTAAGTAAATTTAAGTTTTAGAAATTTCATATTTCCTGAATGTAAATGCGACTTTTATAAATCTATTGAGAACTAATATTGAGAACTAATCTTGGATTAGTTCTCAAGGAACTTAATAAAACACACAATTTGTGTTTTTACTCATTATGTATATTATGTATATTTACAAAGCAAGCAATTAATTTAATGCATAACTTATTTTTGTTCCACCGTAATTTCTGTTCGCAAAATAATTACCAGTTTTTTTTAATTGTTAAACAATCTAAATTAAATTTATTTTTCACAAAGGAACTTTAAAATTACTGGCTAAAAGAGTTTTCCGAAAGAATTACAAGGCTTAATCTGCTTTTTTTTATTAAGTGATCTTAGATCGATAATTCACCATCTTAATCATATAAAACAGCACACAGATTATCAAAAATATCATGAAAGGTTTCAGAAAATCACGCAATATTAAAATAAAATACATATATGTATATGAGAAAAAGCAATTAAATGTTGAGATAGGTATTGTAATATGAATCGATAGTTCTATTAACCTTTTAAAGTCGGTGGTACTTATAACGTATCGCCAAGTTTTAAAGATTAAACACGACAATTTAAACTCGTAAAATTCAGGGATATGTTTTGCACATTTGTTTTGCATACATTTTAGAAATAAATTAGTAACTTATTTCTGGACGTTTAAGCAATGATTTATGTAAATATCATCTCCAAATCTGATTTCTTAGTAAATTTATTCATGAATAGTTTTTTCTTATTCTTTACTTATTGATAGTGTTTTTTAATAGAATTTTAAACCAATTCATTATTTATATTTTTCAAACTGATATTAAGTTATGAAACTGACATCATCAGTACTCAGTCAAAGATTACTTTGACGAATAATTATAGTTTTGCTTCTCTACTGTAATGATATTAGAAATTAAGATTATAATATTAGATCTTAATACAGTCGGACTCTATTTTACGAACCTTTATTTTGCAGATTTCTCTATTTTGCGAACTTTTTACTGGAGCCAAGAACACATTCTACTGTTTTTTCTTAAAATAACCTCCAAATTGCGATTCGATTCTTTTTCTCCTTATTTTTAAAATCTTTCTGGACATTTCAAGTTATTCCCTCTTGTAATACATTTTATGTTGATCAATGACATTCAACTGATTTTACCAGGTGCCTAATTCCCCGAGAGCAATAAAATTGCTGTATTTTCTCAAACAAAAAATTCAAACAAAATTAACAGATTTTATCAGTAATTAAATTTAAGGACTCATTTGGTAATGTATGCTTAAAATTACTGGTTATAAAATACTGTAAGTTTAAAATTACTTGTAGTCTTAACATTTGAAAATGGTATTAAAATTTATTAATGTTAATAGAAAATTATTTTTTAAAGTTGAGAATACATTTTATTCCGGGGCAATGGTTTTTTTTTTTCTTGTTTTCCTTGAAGATTTATTTTTGCTGGGTAAGACATATAAAATAAACAAATATCAATTTACAAAAAAAAAAAAAAAAAAAAAAAAAAAAAAATTGAATAATAACTATTTTTTTTTATAGAATATAATGTTTATGAATTTAAAATTTCTTTTTGGCTCTTAAAGTATATTAAAAAATGAATCTCTACTTAGCGAATTTTCCATATAGTAAACTTTTTCAAAATTATTATTTTATTAAAAATGTAAATGACACAAAATATTTCGTCTTCATGCTCTATAAGAATTTGTAATTTGTAATATCGAGTAGAATTTTTCTCACAATTTTTCAAGTGCAATTCTGTCAAAAAAGAAAAAAAAAAAAAAAAAAACTAAGAGAGAAAAAAAAAGTCAGTGCGAAAGAGAGAAGGTAAGAAAAAAATATTGTTAAACGAATATTAATATGCCTTAAAGAACAGAACTTTTAACAATGGCAATTAAAAACAAGAATTTTTTTAAAATATAGGATCATGCCTTACTGAAATCTATCAAATATCAAGAACAAATTTACTTTATTTAAAATATTAGTATAATAATTGGTAAATGTATTTCATTATCATTGGTGTACTTTGGGTATTAGCTTATTTTTTTTAAAATTGCTTTGCTATTTTAGAATATTTTGAACCTCCAACATGCTACAAAATGTGTTTATGAAGTTTTCTTAAAAAGTGTAATATTTTTATACAAATAAATTTTTTAAAAAAAAAATTCAATTTAAGTGTCTTTTGGAAAACTCTTAATTTTGTTCAGTTTTTCATCTTTTCAGATTGTTTTGTTTGTTGAATAAAAAAATGTACACTACGGTACCTCTGTTTCTTATGATTGATTGCCACTAATTATTAAACTAAAAGTTTTTATTCAAAAAAAATCATGTCAATTGTTAAAGTACAAAAATTATTAACGTAAGATCCGGCATATAACGCCCACCTCTTCTTTTCTAGCTATATTTTTTCATTTTTATGTATATTCGTAGTATAATGCGTACGAATCGTAGTATAATTCTTACGAAGGAATCCGAAATGTATGAGTGCAATGTTCTTATGTTTTAAAATCATTTATTAGAAATTATCCCAGGTTTAAAAAAAAACAGTATATTTTTAGAACTACAACCTTGTAAATTCTTTAGGTATGTCATTTTCGTTCACAATATTCTTATTTATGTAGAAGTCTAATTTTTGTATGCTCATCTCTCTCTCTCTATTTTAAATTTTTATACCTGGGGTATAACACACACCTATAAATTTCAGGCTTATTTTTTGTGTTAAAAGTGCATGTTGTGCGCCGATACTACGGTATATATATGTAATTTTCTTCCTTAATTACAGCAATAATTTAAATTCTTTGCTTTATTATGATTTTAACAATAACAAAGAAAATATGATAATTCTAATCTTCATCAAAACTGAATGAGTAAAATTTCATATGAAGCATATTCTTGTGAAGAAAATTATGCTACTACTTTTAAATATGTGGTTTTAATAAATTTTCCGAGGACATATCACTTTAAATCTTATTTACATATTTCAATCATATGAACAGTATGGGGAATAAGTTATTAATATATACTGCGTTGCTTTCGCAAAATATCAATAACTTTGTAGTGCGTAGTTAATATACTTTCACACTGGCAAAATATCAATCGATTCGAATAGGTACAAAAATCAAGCTATAATTAATAACTTATTTTTCATTAATTGATAACTGTTTTTAGCTATCGAAGTCAAAATTAATACTTGTTGCTCTCATGCCCATGGAACTGGTCAACAAATGAATAAAAATGAAAATTAAATTAAATATATGAATAAGTAAATAAACACTTTATAGATTCCATCAAAGGTGACAACTACTGTGGCTGCCAATTTCGGAGCGAAATATGAAATTCTTGAATGAAACAGTCTCAGTTAGTTTTTAAGAACAACTAATTAATATTTTCTTGGAAATATTTTCATTTTTTTTTTTCAGATCTTGTTTTCTTTAACATTTGGAAGGAAAAAAAATTTTTCATGACTTTCTTTGAAGAATGTTTTAATATGTAATATTTGCTCTCTTAGCTAGTAGTCGTGCTGCCATCTTCAGGTTACCGGCGAGACTAAATTTTGTAACAAAAACATTATTTAAATCAGTGATTCCCAAAGTGGTTTGTATCGACCCCCAGGGGTCTATGAGGATCTGAAAAGGGTTCACGCCAGGAAAAAAAACAATTTTGGGGTCCATGAGATTTAAATGGGGGGGGGGGCTAAGATAGTGGCTCTCATTAAACTAGGCCGTGACTTTAATTTTAAAAGAAAACTTAATCAGAATGAGGACCAGAACCAGATTTTACCTATTTAGCAGATTTATTTATTAAATTTGATGAGGTTAGTTTGCATTTACAAGATGACAGATAAATTTGATTAAAGCAAGAACCATTATTTCAGCATTTCTTGCCAGAAGTAAGCTAAAGATGGTTAAAATTGGATGTCGCGAATTCTCCCAGTTTCTCACTTTTCAAACTACGTTCGACATCTAAATGCTTCTATTCAGATCTTGAAACTAGGTTTGGGAATGCTTTGACGACGATAATAGTACAATAGACAATCACATGATCACATAGAAAATTAAAACAAATATCAAAATTACTGATTGGAATAGGAACCAAAGAAGATCTTAAAGTTTATTAACAGATGTCAGCAACGTTTGCTTAAAAAAAAACATGATTATTATTTATCGCGAAATATGGACTATCGTACGAAAGTTTTATAATTGGTCTTCCTAATGAAAAGGAGTTTCAGCGCGGTTGCAACTTAAAAAAAGACTGGACATTACTAACCTTATTAGATTTAGGATTAAACTGATTAGACCTTATTAGATTTAGTATTAAGACTGATGATAAATGCTGAAAATTTATTTGTTAGTGAAGCACTAGGTTCATCCCTCCTACTAAAAGTATTTGTTTGTTCCTAAGCTATTTCATGTAATAGTTATTTTATCTATCAATTAAATTTTAATATGAATTAAACTTTTATTTAATTAACATGTGCTTCGTAATTTTTAACACTAAAATTACACATTGAAATCTTTTAAGGTGAGTAGCTCTATACCAGATGTGAAAAAGACGATAAATTTGCAAAAATTCAATATTAGGTAAGCAGCTGAAAAACATGGCAAGGGGTCTATGAGATAAGAAAACATCTGATTTAACTGATAGATGGCAGCACGAGTTAATGAAGTGAGAAAAGTTTGTGTATTCTTGTTTTCTCATAAAAATAATGTTCGATGCTTTCTCCGAATTTTGTAATTTAAAAGAGGAGAGAGGCGAACAAAGAAATTGTTTCTTATTTTACAAAACAATGGATGAAATGATGTTTCATTCTCATATGAATTTTGCTTTAAATATTTGTTCTTGTGAATATTGCAATCTAAGTAGAAATTCGCAAAATATTTATATAATTTTTCTTAATGTTAATAAGATATAAAATTAACCATTCAATCTATGTTTTATTACTCAAGAAGTACATAGATAAAGACTTGGAAAATTATCGAAAAATAATTAAGAAGAACTAATTTATTTTATTTACTAAATGATGATGAAATTTTGGAATTAATTGTTTAAATTTTAATTTTCAGCCTTAGAAACATAAATAATGAATATAACTTTCAAGAAAATTATTTTTGATGGCTATATTCAACTGAAGATGCAGCTAAATAATATTCACTAGCATTCATATTCCGTTTTATACATTCTTTTGAATAATGAGTAGATTATTTTTAAATTTTATAGCAGTTAACCATTTTACCTCATGTATGTAATTTTTTTAAATTAGATACTATTTATTTAAACATGTATTAACTTAAATGTGCTTTTTTTTTCAAGAAAATTTAAACACGATAATTAAGCAGTTATTTAATTTTTTGTAAACAAAATATTTTAAAATTTACTTATTGAAAAATTGTAAGTGCTTTCATGAAATAAATTTTATTATTTTCATTACTTAGTTAGTGGTTTTAAATATACAATTATTCAGATGTTCACTTATAAATTAAAATGGGCAAATAGATTAGAAAATAAAACGAAAGCATTTTAGGAGTTTCTAAATTACCATAAGTTAATATTTCGCCCTTTTTTATGTTATTTAAAAAATTTCATAACTTTAAGTTAAGGAATTTCTTATATTTATAGTTTTTAGAAATGTTCGTTGAATTTCATTGTAAAAGATATGTAACATAATTTCCTTTAGCAAAATTTGGGATAAAATTTTTCAGGTTAACATATTGAAGAATTATTAAGAATATTTCAGTATGTTTTTTCTACTAAGAAATATTTTCTTCTTAAACTTATATTTGCTACTACTTAGAGCGTAAGGCCAATAATTGAATATATTACTTAAATGAGTTAATCAATCCCCAAAAAGTAATGATTTTTATTAATAACTCTGACTGATGAAGTGTATAATTTTTAGAAATAAAACAAGGAGTGAAAAAGAGGGTAAATTATATGAAAATAGAAAAAAATTAGAAAATGAAAAAAGATTTTATTGGCGAGGAAATTATTTTCAGATGCCTCTGAATTCAAAAATAATTTCTTGCAAACCTAGATGGCAGCACGATACTAAGATTATTGACTTCCCACTAAAAAGTTCTT
>BMAO01019083.1:0-28100 GCA_019973975.1 Trichonephila clavata | reverse complement strand
TTTTGTGTTCGTTCCTTCCTTCAAGGCAACCCTAGAGCTATTTTTCAGCAGGTTAATGCACACCCACATATTGCAAAGACTGATCGAGACTTCTATTCAGCACAACACATGCAACTTCTTCCTTGGCCGGATATGTTGCCTATTGAGCACATGTGTGATTTGATTGGTCGGTGTCTTGCTCGTGATCCATGTCCTGCAGTTTCAAAAGACGAACTTTTGCTATGCATACATTCAATATGGAATTCTTTTCCACAAACATACATTCAAAATCTATTGACTCCATGCCGCATCGTATAGCAGCACTTATTGTTTTGCGTGGTGGCTACACAAATACTGATTTCGGACACTTAATATTGTTTTTCTTTTGAAAATTTCGTCATTTATTTGTACTAATACAAGTCGTTTGTGCATTAAATTTCATTTAATTCTGATGATTCCTTCATGGTGTTGCATTTTTTTTTACAAACAGTAGTATATTTGTGGCAGTTTTAGGTGACTTTATACAGATTAAGAACCATGATTTTAAAAAATCGAACAAGTGAATTATTTTTTGATAATTAGTGACAGTTGAATTAGAACATAAACATATAATTGTTATAAGAATACTATTACAAGAAAAAAATATTGAAATACAATTTTTTGGCAAAATATGAAGAAAATCAAAGTGTTTTTATAATAATAATATTTGCTTATACGGGGTGGTCCCGAATTCAAGGTACAAACATTAAGGGCAGATACAGGACATTGTAACAATCATTTAGTGTATTGGAATGTATGGGCGCAATGACGCGGTGAGACGCAAACAAGGGAAATAAAAGAAAAGAGAAATTTATAGTTATCGGTTGGTTGCGTTGCTGGTAGAAGGCAGTAGATGTCTAGCCACCGCTCAACATGATGCATCTTAGTACGGGAAAGCGCTATTCGTAATTGTGCTGATGTTTACGATGAAAGACTTTACGCGTATGCCGAAAAAGCAGACATGCATTACATGGACGACCGTGCAAATAGTAACTACAGAGCTGTGCTACGAATGTATCACGCATAGTTTCCGATTGACGAATGCCGGATGACAGAATTTTTCAGGGACGTATGCACTTGCCTGAATGCCACGTTTGGTCGCGATGGATTGTGCAGGGTCGACCAGTTCCTTGGCCACTCCGATATCCCGATTTATCTAGCCTCAATTACTTTTTATGGGGGCATCTGAAGAATCTTGTTTATGCGACGCCACTTGATTCAGGTGAGGATCTCGTTGTTCTCGAATATCCGAAGCTGCTGCACGTGTGCGTGAAAGACCTAGCATCTTAGAATGCGTACGCGAATCACTCCGCCGAAGCATGTTACTGGTGGGGCAATTCTGAACAGTTATTGTAAACATTGCACTCGTCAACGACGCTTTCAATAAACACTTTATCTTTCCTTCTTCTCCTATTTTTTGTGTTCGCGCGTCACTTGCGCCTATGCATTCCTATACAATAAATGATTGTTACAATATGCCGCACCTAACCTTAAAGTTTACTATGAATTTAGAACCACCCTGTATATAGTTTGGCTATCTATATCAAGGCTGAACTAGAGGTTTTTAAAAATTCCCCTTATTTTTAGAGCAACGGTCAATTGAAATTATAATTGGTGTTTTTTTGTAAAAATTTATCTACACTAATACAATAAAATATGAATAATCTTCTAAGCTTCCAAATTATGTATCTCAAAAATCTTAGTTCAACAATGGTATAGATGTCTCAGCTACATGCAAGAAAAATGCAATCACACAAGCATTTTTCGTAAAAGGAGAATGTTTTGAAAATCTAACCTTCCTTTTCTTTGCCAAAAAATGAGTTTAAATCATTTTTTTAAAAAATTATTTTTAAAACAAATTTATGTTCATTATAATTCAACTGACACTACTTATGAAGAAATTATCATTTACACACTTTTTCGAAAAATCACGGTTCCGAACATCACACCTTAAATACTGGATGAGTTATATATTTTTGCGATTAAAAATACTTTTAATACAGAATCTTTATCTAAGGGCATACTTTTCACTTCTATTATGTGTTGCTATCTCTGTAATAACTGTTTCTACACATGGATATAGTATGCATGCATTATATTTAAAATACGTTCAAGAGGTCGAATTTGTTGATGGTTCATAAAAAAAAATCACTTCTGTGAATAGAAATATTTTTCTTGAGCAATCAATATAAAATTTCCAAAATTTATTTTTACTAAAAGATTATCTTAGCACTTTTCAGTAGCTATCTTAATGTAATCTAGAGTCTATTAAATTTATCATAAAAATGTTCAAGCGTCAATCTTTTTTTTCTCTTAGACATTTCATTTTGAATGATGAAACTGCTTTGGAATTTTAAGACATTTAAACAGGGATGAATGGAAGCACAGTTTTTTACTGACCGTGTTTAGGATCAATGTTTTGCTTGTTGCTATCTGTAGGACTAAAACTATTATTGTAGCTTCACATCAATTACCAGTTGAACACTATTTTGTCAATTATATTTTATATAAATATATTTTTAGTTAAATTATTTTGATTAAATTCAAAATAAAGTATCAGTTTTTTATTTAAAAAACATGCTAGAAATGTTTTAATAATGATAAGAATTTTATATTAGCGTGTATTAAAAATCTGTCTTACAAATAGTTATAAAAATTAAGAAAGAAAAGTGTAAAATTAACTAAGAGGTAAAAATACTATCTTTTATTCATGGATAAAATTGAAGGGTAATTTTTTAAGAAAATAAAATATTAATCCTTTTTTCTTGAAACTTCCAGAATTTATTTTGTTTTTTCACAAGTCTGTTTATTTAAAGACTAAATTTTCACACATTCATCGTGTTTTGAAAAATTACCTTTCTTTCAAAGAATTTGAATATTCCATTTAATAATTTCTTTCGAGGAATGAACATCATTTATTATTTAATGTTAAAACACATTGATAAAATTACGGGAAAAATTAGATTGGTATGTGTATGATTTGGAAATAGAAACGGACCAAATAAGTAATTATCAATTATCTCAAAAACTTTCAGTGAAATCTTTTATCACAAAATGATTCAATTTATTAGGAATATTTATAAATAATTTATTAGGAATTTCTTTTAACAAAAAGATAGAAAAAAATGATGCATTTTTAAAACATAAAATATTTCTATATGAACTGATTCTTATTCAAACGAAATATTTTTGTTGAAATACATAATTGACTTTCAAAACTCTTCATTCCAAGTCTCTTTTGTAAAATAAAAAACACAAAACTGCGCACAATGTTATGGTTTTCTTCAGTATGAAATATCCATTTCCCCACAATCCCAATACTTTTTTTCCTTTTGTAACTATTTTAATATATACGCCTGCAAATTTGCGGTAATGATATGTCAAATTTCCTTCGCCTTAGTCGAGATGGGGTGAGAATAATATTTTTAAAAAAATTATTGTATTCATGTGGAGTGGAAGGGGGAGGGAGAGAGAAACATTTATTTCTCCCTTTTGAAATCAAATAAAAAAATAATTCCTTCCGATTTTCAGCGGAGGAAATGTTTTTTGGTGAGAAAAATATTTTTTCATTACCATTTTATATCTGGATTCTTGAATTAGAATACCTTAATTTCTGTCTGAAAAATGTACAAGATGAAGAAATGCAAGAGATGAATGTGCTGGTAGCTTCCCGCTTGAAGCGCCGGGGAAGACGGAAGGGAGCTGCGACAGAACTCCAGGGGAAAGATCAATATTAGCACGTTTCTTAAATGTCTGTGGAAAAGGGGATGCCGCATGATCAGCTGATACGAGAAACACTGCTTGAGGCGAAAGGATCGAAACGTAAAGTTAATTTGAATGGAGATCAATGAAAGAGGGATTTGTTGAATGGAGAGGAAAATTTGTTGATATATATATATAATGCACACACAAGCGTGGTAGTAGTACGTATTCGGGCTTGAGAACTGATTGCAGGTTTTCTATGAATGATTACTGCTCAGTAAAATGAAGTAGAAATTTTTTGTAACTTGAGTTCAAGGAGGGTTTTCTTTTTTAGATCCTTGTGAAATACAAAAGGTTGCTCACACTTTCTGGAAGTGATTTTGTAATTCGTTTTCTCGAGTGCATATTGAGATTAAACTTTGGAAATTTCAGAATAATCGTCTGCTAATGTTTTCTTTTGATTATACTATAGAATAAAATATTTATTTTGAAAATGGCTAGTAAAATTGATATATGGTTTTAAGGTCACGTAACTACGCTTCCGAGAAGAAATATTCGTGCCAAAAAAATTGTAAATCAGTGTAAATTCTTGGTTATAGGAGAGAGACTTGAATAAAAGGTATTTATTTAATATATTAAATTTGAAAGATAAACAATGGCTAGCTGAAAGTAAAAATGAAAACATGACCACGAAACTTTGTCCTAAGATTGCTCAAACGCAGACAGCTATAAAAAAAGTGAAGCATCTGATCCGGAAAGAAACCTAAAGTTCGTCTCTTTTTTTAAAAACATATTGCTGAAAGAAAAGCAAATTGCAGAAAATTATATTAAAAAAAACACTTAGCTGATGAAAAATGGATATTTTTGGTAACACTCGATGAGACACGGGTATATTTAAGTGACTGTAATAAAAGAAGATCAATTTTATATTGTTCAACTGACCGGAATGACTGTACAAAAGGGCTTCGTCAGTGAACTGTAAAGTTCCCAAAGACATTCATGATAGCTGCAGGATTTTCTAGCAACAACAAATTAAAAATAAAAAGAGTCTCAAATAAAGCCATAATTAATTCACTCTACTATCAGCAGAATATTTTAGAGCCAATTATTGAAGAAATTCCAAACTTATATGGAAAGAACATTTATAAAGTGGAACTTCATATGGAAAAAGCCTTTAGTCACATGTCTAAATCAAATGGAGCTTATTTAGCAATGAAAGAATCAGAAGCAGGAATAAAGTGTATCGTATTTAATGATATATGTATAAAATCCAATATCCAATGGACTTTTTTGCTTTCAATTTATTAAAACGAGCTTCGGGAAAACGGCATCCAAGAGAACTGAGCATGAGAAACGGAGTAAAATTTGTATGACAGTAAGAAAATGCTCACTTTCATCAAAAATTCGAGCTAGAGCTATCGTTTAGAATCATTGCTATCAGCTAGTAGCAAATTGCCCCCCCCCCAAAATACGGTATTTATTGATAAAAATCAACTATCAAAACCATTTCCGTGAAGTGTGAATGATCTTCTGTAACTTTCTCGGGAATCGTAGATCGGAGCGTTTGCATGAATCTGATAGTTTTGGTTTGATTGAAAATTATAATAATTAGTTTTTGGTGCTCAGTCCCAAATTGAGCATGTGCATGTATTGGTGAGTAGGCATTGTATGTAGAGATATGGATCGTAATCACGTGATATTTTTTTTCACGCGTTCTCCGCCAAACACAAACAAAACACTTTCGCAGTACATTTTGTTGCTGCATAAAGTCTATTATTTCTTTTACAAGTTTACATAACCAGAAACATTTGTGGAATGTCAAACACAACAATTTCATATTCCGTTGTTTTAGTACCTCACATATATATATATTATACTTTGCATTTTAAAATGTCGAGCTGCGTAGCCAATGGACTGAGATGCATTCATTCATTTTTGTAAAAAAGAAGTGTTTTTCGTAGTAAGGCTTGCGGTATTTATTCATTCTATTTTTCGAAATTTTTGGTATTTATGAAAACATAGTCTGATTTATTTGTTATTTTCTAATATTCATATAAATGTCTCCTTTTTGCTAGTCTTGAGATTCAATTTCAGTGTTTTTAGTAGGATATTTAAGTTCTTAATGTTATGCATTAATTTATTTGTTTAAATTGTATGGTAATATTTGTTTGCTTTCCAACTGATAAATTTTGAATTTACTATTAAATAAATATTTTACGCAACAATATTTTTAGAAAATATTTATTACTTTGTTTGTTTAAAATGCTACTAAATAATAAAGTATTACTTTAAATAATTTAAAGGTAATACTTTATTGGAATTTTTTTTAAACCAGTTATTTCAGAAGCTACAATACAATAAATATGCAGTAATGTTTTAACTTAGATTTTACAATTCACACGTAATTCAATAAAAAAGAATACATTTAAAACGAAAGATAATTAAATTTAATTACTAAAAGTTTTTCTTATCTTTTCTAATGATGCATCCCCTTAATATTGTAAAATATTTATTATAAAGTATAAATAAATATTTTAAATTTAAAAATATAAAAGAATCCTTTCCTTAATTTACATATATGTTTTCAATGATTTGGAACAGGGGTGGCTAACCCAAATGACCTTGCCACTTCGGAATCTTCCAGTTTGCATAAAAAAATATATACATCTTTATATCAGATTTTGTCCTAAAACAAACATTTATTGGAGAGAAAATTTAAAACACAATAAATTTTTATAATTATTTTCATTACTTTTCATGTTACCAACATAGATAATATAATAATAATAATGCTACGATTAAATATTTTTTAATTTATTTAATTAGTGAAATATTTATTTCACAATTCTCTCTCTCTCTCTCTTTCACTTATTTTTTACAAATCAATCTCAATGCGTGCATTTGCACACCGTAATGGATGTTGTAGGGTTTCGTCCTATTAGTTTGATCGTGCATAGGAAAAGAAACCCCGATAACTCGAAATCGATTCATTTCCAATTAGTCAATTTTCGTTGTGGGATCGATTATAATAGTTTAAAAACAGAATTGGTTGTTAACAAAAGAAATCAGAGTTTTAAATTAAAGCAAATGCTTTGCTTAGTGGTAGATGCCTTCTCTTAAATCAATGCGATTGAAAAAATATATTGTTAAAATATCACGTAATAAAATGTTTACTTTTTAAAAGTTATTAAAAGCTTGTTATATAATCATTTTTTTTTCATTTAACTTAATGTTAGAGAGTCAACATATTAATTTTTTTGAGGCTCGGAGTAAAATCACTACTCCATAGAGCTACTCTTTTATGAAACTCTACAAATTCCATCATAAAGGCTTTATGCGAATGTACAGTCAACATTCTTAAATGAAACGTCTTTTTGACAAAACACCAAAAGTCTCGACTGTCCCTACAGAAAAAAAAATACTGAAAAAAATTTGAAAGTATAAGAAAGTACCATAAAAAAATATAAAAAAAGGAAACTGCTTCTACAGAATGGCAAAGGTTTTTAAGCTTTCTCTTACCTGCAGCAGTTTCTGTTATACAGTAGAACGTCGTTAATCCGAAAGTTTATTATCCGGAGCTTCAAATATCCGGGCCAAAGTCCGGATACGTTTTCGAACAGTGCAATGCTCAACAGTTGTTTCGTGTGAGGCCAAAAGAGGCGGGAAAATCTAAGATGAGGGATATTTGGGGAATTTCAGTTGTGTGATTTGGTAAACATGTGTGCGGAATATTAGGTCAGTTTGTTTCCAAGTGAGAGGGTGTATACGTGCTCTTTTGTTGAGTTTTGTTGATGTAGAAACCAGGAGGGCATGCGATGCAGATGACTGGATTTCAAATGCTAAATGATGACGAGATTGTGATTTCCGTGCAAGAAGAATCCGACCCTGTCAACGATGAAACGGATGAAGACGAGGACAACAACAACAACGAAAGCAGTAAGAGTCCATCAAATGCTGACTCGTTTCTGCATTAGAGACAGCAATGGTATGGTACGAACAACAATCAGACTGTTGTCCTACTCAACTACTCTTGCTCAAGAGAATCAGAGACCTGGCCGTGAAAAAACGAAGATGTACAATGGTACAGCGAAAAATAAGTGATTATTTTTCACAATAAAGTAAAAATGCGACGTTTTGCACCTATTTTGCTTTTTCTTCAAGCACGTTTCCCGCATGTCATGATTTTCAATATTCGTACTGTGTCCGGTTTCATAGACTGCATGGATGGCATTCGGTTTTGGTTATCCGAACAATCACATTTTCGAACGGTGTCCGGTCCCAACTGATTCGGATGAACGACGTTCTACTGTATTTTCAATACTACTTGGAACACAGTAAGGAATTCATCCTTGTACCTGAAGAGAAACTTTGACAATTCACTGAAATTCATTTAACCGATTTAAATAAAGAAATGCACCAAAGGCTTCTAATTTAAGCGATCACGAGAAAGCTACTTTATATTCTCAAAATCATTAAAAGTTTACTCATTTCCTTCTCCTACATAATATAGCACAGCTAATGCATGAAAAGTTTAATACAAATGCGAAAAAAGAAGAATTTGATCAAATTGATTACTCTAAAGATATATGGATAAATATGCAGAATGAAATTTTAAATCAGATGACTCTGAAAAATAAAATACTAAACTCAGAAAATTATGAAACAAAATAGAACGTCATTATCTTGGACTAATAAGAAAGAACTAATGCTAAAACAAGATATTTTCAAATTCCAACATTGAAAGTGGTGGAATTGGTAGCGTTTTTAATAAAAGATAGATAATTGAACCGAATGGACTTCAGAAATTTATTAAAACTCTAAAAGAGTTTGATTTTCCACCTCAGTCAATAAACAAAACCCAGATCTCTTAAATAGTACATTACTACATATACAAAACCTACTACTTAAATTCAATATTAAATATTTCATGTATGCTTTTAATATTTTAAATAAAACATTTTTTCATTGAAACATTGTGTGTGTTTTTATTTATTATATGGTTTAAAGGATAATAAACAAAAATTGTCTAATTATTGGGTTAATTGTTGAAAGGCAAAAATAGATATGTGAATTGAGAATTAATTTAAAGAATGGAGGGTAACACAATAAGACAGGGGTCAAAGAATTTTTAAAAATTTAAAGAATAAATGAAACAAATAGAAAATAGTTTAAACTTATTTTAATTAAATGTTAATGAAAAAAATAGTTTAGAATTGTAATTAGAAAAATAGTTATCGCTTGATAAACATACAGAAATCTTTAAATTATAAATAGAATGTTTTTGTGAGATAAACTATAAAAACTAGTAAGAACTCTAGTTTTCTTGAGTATATTCTTTAAATTCTTAAAAATCATCGTTACATTATACATTTTTTGAAATACAAATACAAACTAAAATCATTCTTCCTGTAGTTAAGAAAGCGACCCAAATATATCTTATCGAACATCCTTGACATCTTTTACGAAAATAGAATATACATTATTGTGTGTGTTTGTCCTCAAACATTTTATGTGAGACTTTGTAATGAAGTTCCATCACATATTACATTTGGAAGTAATTTTACGTATTGTGAGACATGAGCTCGTATACAGATGGCAGAAATCCATAAGAGTCAAAAATTCTATGGTCTTCTCATCTTGAATATACAAATCTAACCAATGAGATCCTTCTTTATCGTGAGGGTCTGTATTTACCCCAATTGCTGCTCTTTTCTAGATCTTTGTAATTTTGTCAGAAGGATACAATTCTCAGAAATCTCTAAGACCACCTTCGATAAAATTCTGTTAACCCTGTTTGATAAAATTCTGCGAACGTTTACTTCCCAAAATCAAATAAAGCGTTTCGTGTCTTTTTTTTTTATTTCAATCAATGATTCGAATTCCACGAATACAACAAGTGACACAGCTTCATTCAAAGTCTTGTTAAATACTAAGTTTACTTTCATATTGCAGTGACAAATGAGAATAAAATTCTCTTCTTCACAAAAATCGGGGGATAAATCAAATAAAAACAGAGAATAACCTTTAGAAAATTCTGATCTAATTAGAAGTCCTTCACAGTTTAAAAATAAGTTATTGTAAACTTGAACGTAATTTCCTTTTTCAAAATATAGTTCTATAGGTTGATGAGGAACAGTTAGATCGTCTACGTTAACACCACATTGTTAAAATTCACATCAGGTTTGAATTTGAAAGGGGACGTTTTATAATTCCCATTGAAAGCATCATTATCAACACATACTATGCCGATACACTTTGGCATTTTCCCAGAAAATACGTTATCTTGTAGGAAATAATAGCTTGATTGAGGGATTGAAAACACCTCGCAGCTAACTCGGTCAATGGAATATTTCCTCGATGTCCTTTTTAATGCTTTTGCATGACCTATAAAACAAACCGGATTAACTTGTACTCTTCTTACATCGTGTGAGACATGTTCAAAAATCACATTCTCCCATCAAACAAAATGATGGTTTACTTTGGATGAGTTTTAGTTTCACATCCACTACATTTAATATCCGTCTGACTTAATTAAATAAATCCACATGTGCAGCTTTTTGTAAAAACTGTCTTTATTCAGCGAAGATATTTCGGCATCTGCTTGCTAAGACAGAAACGGACACCAAGTTTTAGAATCTGGAAGCACTTATAAGCAGATGTTCTTAAGTACACTTCTTATTGAAAGTTAAGCATGACATACGAGGTATTAAAAATAAATAGTTGGAGAAAAAAGTTCTGCTTAGGGCCATGTGTTCTTCAAGAGGAAGAAGTGAGTAATCAATTTAATACTTGAAGATGTAACGGAAAATAGAAGCTAAAAATTGTCTAGAGATTTAGTTTTAGATCTAATTTAATTATCATCCTGCCAGCAGTGTCTTTATAATAAAGTTCAGATGTCAGTTGAGAAAGTTTTGCTGTCGTACCCATGATTTAATAAAGCTTCAATTAGACCTCTATAAGGATATGTATTGTTGCTAAAGGAAACTGATATTTCGCTTAAGCAAACGACTACTTGGAAAAATAAAATGTGCAAAAATAAGTTTACAGGTCGAACTTTATTTTCATCAGTAATCACTTTACCATCTCTTTTAAAGACTTTTGTTGGAACATGTAATTGAGTCTGAGGGAGGTCTAGGTAAGCATCACCACTCCCAGGTATAAGGAATTTAAGAGGACCTCCGTCTGCAACATTAGGGAAGGATGGAATTGTACCCATTGATCTTCTTCTGTTACAGTCTGGGTAGGAGAAGTTAAAATGAAATTCATCTCAGATTAAACATATTCATGAGATTCCTTTAATAGAAGAACCATCACTCCTAAGGATAGAAAATATCTCGTCCTTTTGCTTTCTTCGATTTGGAGCAACTAGTAGCTTTCATTTCACACACAAAAACAAACATCTTTATTTATAACTTTGAATCTTCTTACCATGCCCTATCATTTCATCAGCTTTCTGGATAGCCTTTTTTAATAACTTTGTTTCAGTTTCAATAAATCTTTCTCTAGAAGACTCTGGAAAACTTTGATCCTCCAACATGTCATTTGCAGTTAGAGAGAGTTCTTGTTTTCAAAACTTCTTTTCCCACCGATTTAGCAACACTTGTGCCCCAGTCCTATCTTGGACTGAGTTCACATTGCCCGACGCGCCTGGTGTATAGGAGGAAACATATCACCAACAAAA
Source organism: Trichonephila clavata (assembly GCA_019973975.1). Classification (NCBI taxonomy): domain Eukaryota; kingdom Metazoa; phylum Arthropoda; class Arachnida; order Araneae; family Nephilidae; genus Trichonephila; species Trichonephila clavata. The sequence continues at coordinate 16,699 of BMAO01019083.1, read as the reverse complement.
GCCATAACAATAATTATTTATTTAAGACAGACAAACACAATTAACAATCACAAGTTCAATTTATAAGTGGAAACCTCGGAGTGATTCGCTAATACCTAGATTAATCTTAATACTCTCAAATCTAATACTCAAATTTAGTATTCAAATCTAATATTCTCGTCTAAGTAATCTCAACTATCAGAATTGACAAGGAGACGAACTCTTGCTAACTTCAGGTCGGTACTAAATCTAATTGTTTTGATTCCTTTAATGATTAATCTAGTACTTTACTATATAATACTATCAAATACTATCAAATGCTCGTCGAAGTGATCCGTAGACGATACTAACATGTAGTTTGGCAATTCCTTCTCTCTCTCGTTCTAACATTTACGAAATCTAGACTTTATATAGTCGAATTAATTAGCATATAACTGTCTTGTGTTTTTCCCGAAGAGGCTGTGAAATAGAATAAATGCTGGCTCCAAAGTTACCCAAGAGGTTTAGTTTGGAAATTCACGCGGATAACCCCCTCACACACTTTTCAGAAAAGGTAGAGCTGTACAGAATAATCGTTTAAACTACCACCAATACCATATACTTCCCGAAAAGATTAACCAGAATAATTTCGGAGTTCATTTCTGGTTTGTGTAACATGTAATAGTTTTCAAATAGCTTTCTACAACAATTATAAGAAACAAGCATCTCTTTATTCTTGAAATTTCTTTCAAGAAATGAGTTTTATATTTACACGCATCATCTTTTAGTCTAAAATTCAACATTACTATCACACGATTTCTCTCAAAAGGAACTAAGTCCCCAGAATATAATCTCGAAATCATTTCAATTATTTTGTAATGTTTGTCGAATAAAAGTTATGTACTGTGGTCTTTGAAAGTGAGCTCTTTGACTAGATCTCCATCTTTTTCTTCTACTTTTATAATTTTCCCTAGTAGAGCTTGAATGTGTCTAACGATCTGAGGTTCAAAGAGAACACAACAGGTATACATATGATAGGGAATTATGGTAGCTGATCAGCTAGTTGAGGACCTTCCACTGATTTTTTTATATTCACCAGGTTCCAAATCTAATATTTCAGCTATGCTTTTGTAAAGATGACTTCAGCATAATCCCTTAACTTTATCTTTACTCTCTTTGTCACAGTATGATAAATAAACTCGATTTGTTTTGGTGCAGTTTCAAATGCATTCCTTTTGATAACAACCTGGTGGAACTCGTCTCACGAGTGGTTCTCCATCACCTTCATCAAATCAAAATATATTATTATCATTTCTTTTGCTATACCATGTGTGTGAATATGTTAAATGTATTAAGCCAATTTCCCCCTCTCCACTATTCAAAGTAATAGGCAATGAAAGTTCAGTCATAAAGTAGAATTCCTGGGAAAAAAGCTTGGAACTGTTACAAACTAGTGTAATGTAAAATGACATATCCCAACACTACAGTATATCATTTATACTGCACCGCCATTTATATCATTTTGACATCGCTTACCCACAAATTAAGTTTTCTGGGTATCTCTGAAATCTTACTAAATATTCGCTTCTACCATTCTTTTTCCTTGTTCTAATCACTTTTTCAACAGGATAAAATCCAGAATAGGATACATTTTGACAGTTCTTTGGGATAAAAGGGACCCTGAATAAAGTTTCTCCGGATAAATATTTTATTCTGTAAACTTTTGGATTTCTAGGAAGGATTTGGTCAAGAAAAAAAATTCCTTTCTTTTAATTTTGCTCAAATCCTTTTTCAAGGTTACATTTTTCTCTGAGGATTGGTACGGTATCACCCACTTTTATTATAGATTTTGATTGCTTTTTCCGAGGTTTTCGATACAAAGTTAACCACACTTATGTATGATTATAATCATACACTAATTTTACAAAGGTATCAATTAAAAGTTTTGTGTTCATTTCAGTAAAATACTTCCACATTTTAGTCTTCAAAGTACGATTGAATAGTTCTACAACGGAGGCCTTTTAAAAGCTTTTATTTAACTTGCACTTCATGTATGTATTTATGTTATTTGTTCAGGTGGAATCTTGCAACTCAATTTTGAAACAGATATCTTTAACTGATTGAGCTGAAATTTTGTACATACGTTTAGTTTGGATGACAATGCATGTTGTGACCATTTATGTTCCAATATTGCAATTAGTTCAAAAGATATTAATTAAAAACCTTAAAACGCATAATTGCTTTACCCCTGTGCGCTGTTAATTCAGCTATGCTCCACGACGCAAAAGGAAGAAGAAAGAGGGAATTTTTTTAGAGTTATGACGTTTTTAAAACCGCAATCTAATTTTTTTAAATATTCGACAAAAAATAATTACAGAATCGGAAAGATCATTTTTTCGCACGATACGGTACAATTATTTTTTACAAAATAATAATATTTGTATTTTTTATGATTTTTTTAAAAATGAGTCAAAATTCATACATTTTTATAAAAATGATTTCTAAATTGTTGCGCATGAGCTTTTTTTCGTATAAATGAATCGACATTCCGTACTGAAACAGCTCAGCTTTTCTCTTTTAGAATCAGTCATTTAAAAAATAAAATATCAAAACTTTTTTATTTATGATTTTTTAAAAAATACTCAAAATTTTAATTAAACATTTAATAACTTCGTCATTTATGAAGATAATCCCACAAAACCTTTTTTTCGTAATTAGAACAACATTATTCAAGATCTGTACGAAAATTGAAACAATTGCTTAAAAACTACGGATTAAAAAAAAATTGTGTTTTTCGTCTAATACCCTTTTTGCGAGAATTGATTCAGCTAAACCAGGTATGGCGAACCACCGTCGAATGAGATTAACAGGCTGAGAAACCTGTCCAGCGATAACTAAAAAGTAAAAAGTAAATTAAAAGCAAAAAACATTTTTAAAAGCGAGTTTTTATTTAAACGCGCAAAGAAGAATAAAATAAAATTTTCCCTTAAAACTTTTTTTGCTATCAACTTATAATGTCATTACACAATTTATATGATATAAAAGCTTGTCGCGAGATTTCCTGTGTAGATAAACAAGTATGTTAAGCGGACACAGTACGATTCAATGGACTAAAATCGTTCAAAAAATCAAATTTAATTTTTTTGGCTTAAATTATTTTTTTTATACTCTTCTATGACCTGACAAAATCTGAAAGCTCTAAACTTAAAAAACACAGAATTATGATAGCTTTTGAGTTTGTTTTTATTAAAATCCCTACGGCAAATTAAAACTTTAAACTTACTTATCTCGAAAAGATAAAACAACTAGTACGTCTTCCTTTAAAATGCTAAGGCTTTGTTTTCTATTGTACCTAATGCTTTGAATTTTTTTACCTATTGCTAATAGTACATGTAACAAAAGTTGGTATGCATTTTTGAATCACAAAGCAATAGTTATTTTTTAAAAAATAATTGAATTCAGAATTTGTACATTAAGGAATTTTCAATAAGTTTTCATAAAAAGTACTACTGAACGAATACCAATCATTTATCGCAAACCCCATACCAACTTTTGTTATTCATAGTTTGACGTATTTGTTTGTTAACATTTATAAACCCCGTGCACCACGCAATGTATAACACGGGGGCATACACCACAGACAGAAGAAAGGATTACAACACAAACATCCATGCCTTCTCCGGGATTCGAACCCAGTCCCTACGGCACCGTAGTCAGCTTCACTGACCACTATACCGAATGGGCGGCGTTTGACGTATTTGTAAATCGAATTTCATGCGTATATGTAAATTTTTGTAGGAGTACATTTTAAAATCACTTCACAAATTTTAAGTTTTTTGCTTAAAAAATTAAATGGCTAGCTTTTTATGAAATTTTGAGCACAAAATCTGCTTTACATAGTATACACACATAGGAGGCAACCAAATTTTTTTTAAAAATCCTTAAATTAAAATTTTTTGCTTAAACCGTACAATGTCCCCTTAAATAACTTGATTTGATTGATTTTAATTTTTAAAAAATTTCAAACTAAGTAAACAGGAGTACTTAAATCTTGCATATTTAGAAAGAACATCCATACACATCAATAAATATTTATACTCGTTAAAAGAAAAGAAAAGTTATATATCGTCCACATCTGCTTAAAATTACTTATTTATTCGACCGATGATTACTCGACACGTATTAATATTTTTTCGAATTTATTTGTGTCAAATATATGATTTTTTTTGTAACCAATTTTTTATATTTACTTTCTTTTCTAGAAACCTGTGCGCTCTGGAACACGATAAATGTTTTCCCACTCCATGCTCAGTTCAAACTCTGCTGTTAATCATTAATTCTGTGTTAACTTCCAAATTTTTTTTAGATATGATTCAATTTGGGAATATTTTTAGTATTTATAAAACCGAGAGCACAGAGAGTGTGGAGTGTGGGGGAAGTCGCCATGGATGATGAAGGACGAAACGAGAGAGGGACAGTTTGAAAAGGGTGAATGGAAAGGGGCGGCGAAAAAGAGATTCGGCTTAGGTAAGGTGCACCTCTGATAAAGAACCCTTCCTTCCCCCTCCCAATCCTACACAATTATGAACACTGTAGACTTCTCGATCTGGTTGATTGACGATGATAATCGAAATTAGCCTTTTTAACACATAAATAAACTCTCCTTAAAACACAACGTTTATTATTCGCAATAATCAAACACGACCAGCGTGCTGACGTTTTAACAAGTGAGTAAGAAGTTTATTTACAAAAGTCGAAGTATTTGTACGAAGATCTTAATATCTACATATCGCTTAAAATTTGTGGAATTTGAAAAAGCGAATGCTGTAACCACAAGTTTTTCAAAACTTCGGATGAAATTTCATTGCAGGCTAAATTTTGCATTTCGTAAAGTAGTTTTGAGGGTTTTTTTCTAACCCAACTCAAAATCCGATAGCAATTTTTTTAAATGCACCGATTCAGAATCAGCATCTTGAGCAATTAATCTAGATTTAATATTATCGTCTGCATCAAGTTCAGGCTTATTAAGCATAATATCAGACACACAAGTTAAATCATTGATACTCAAAGCTGAAACGACATAATAGAATTTAGTTGAAACACACACAGCTGTAATATTCACTAATTTAAATTGTGCACCAAGCTGAGCAAACCATAACTCTCTGGTTTGTCATTCCAAAATGAAGGAGTTTTAATTGCTACGATGGAACTTTCCGAGTTTGAATTGTCATTCAACACTGAATTTCCGTTATTTAACTTTAAGTCTTCAGTAGACATTATACAAGTAATATGAAGCAAGAATCAGAAGAAAAATCTGCAGAAATTATAAATGCAATAACTTCAAATGCATCTAAATAAACAACGGAAACCTTAAGTGTCAAAAAATATTGATACCTCAAAGTTTAACATTTAATCTAATATATTGAGATTAATTTGTCTAATAATGTTTGGCATCTCGACTAAATCGAAAAGTAACGATAGAAACTGCACACTTACCGGGTCATAACGTGTAGCGAGTCTGTGTTGAAGGGAGTGTTCGATTTCCGCCTGGGTCACCACGTGAAGACTTTTCAATCTGGTTGGTTGACGATGATAATCCAAATTAGCTTAGACACTTAAATAAACACTGTTTAAAACACAACGTTTATTATTCGCAATAATCAAACACATCCAGCGTGCTGACGTTTTAACAAGTGAGTAAGTTCAGTTTATTTACAAAAGTCGTATTTAAACATAGAGATCTTGACCTCTTCCTATCGCTTCACAAGTGGAGAGGGATATCACAGCGCCACCACCAAGACAACCTACTGAAATGTATGCTTTGGAGAAAGCAAATTCAAATATGAACTCATATGCCTTTGAATTATTTTCGAAATATGTCTGTCATAGAACAAAATATATGTCTAAAACATTCATGCAATCCATTTCTGTCTATTGTGTTCATTCACTTTCAAAACTGCAACGACAAACAACCGTTCAAAAAGATGAATAATCGATTCATACGTATAAAATTAAATTAAGTTTTTCATAAGAATTTCGTCAAGATTTTTTTTCTTCTCTTTCGAGGGATATAATTCACGAAAGAGAAGAAAAAAATCATTGTTATATTTAGAATTCATGAATGAAATTTAAGTCACGGTATATTTATTTAACTCCAAGAAATATATACATATATTTTCAAAATGTTTTGAAAGTATTTAAAATGTAACGGTTATTAATTAATAATCATTTTAGATAAATAATTTTTTTTTTCAACAGACGTTTTTGAATTGTTGTAAATACTGTGAATTTTACTGTTCAAATAGCCTTACTCATTTTAAATTAAATAAAGTGTTACTTTATCCAAAAGTCCCTTTAGTTTTACGGAAAAAGGTCTTATTTTATCCAAAAGCCAATTTAACTCGTGCTCGAAAACAGAAAAATATGTTTAACAAGTATAGTTTACAGAAAATTCATTTTTTAATGAAAGTATTTTTTCCGATGAATCTATTCCACACAGAGAAAATTGTACACCAAAAATGGAACAAAAAGACCTTATATATTTGGTATGTTTTCCATTATCTTCGGAAATCACATGTAACCAAAATATAGTGATTTAAATTTAACCTAACAACGTATACAAAATTGTGACCTTTTCGACTATAATTTTTAATATTTTTTTTTAGAAAAAGATAAATTAAAATATATATATTTTGTCAAAAAGAAGAATTTTCTATTTCTCTCGTTCTTTTTTTAGTCCGTCTCCCCCCCCCCCTTACGTTTTCCTTTTTTTGTCCCCTCATTCAAGCGCACCATAAACTTTTTTCAGAAAAATACAAACCTCGGTTGGAGTTAAATCGACATAAAAACAGAATTTTGATTGGTAAAAGCAAACACATTCCCGCCTCGAAATGTTTACTTACAAAAAAAAAATACCTATAGTTTTATTTTATTAATATGAAGGGGGATATATTTTAAATGTTTGTAGAATAAGAGCTTTTTTTGTGCGGGATCAAAGGAAGTGAATGTAAAACATCCCACTCATCCAACAATGGCGATGAGATGAGGGGGGACATGTAGATTCAGCTTTTACTGGGAGAGGGGAACGACCGGTAAATGAATCGAAGGACAAAGGGGAGAACGCCAAAAACCAGGCTGAGGCAGATTCGTGATGGCTGATCAAAGGAGGAATGCTTGTTGCTCGGAATCACTTCTTTGTATACTTGTATATTTACATTTTCTAATTTTGAAGGAACGGATAGTAACTGATGACAGTGTCCTGCCGACACAGTGAGGGCTCCGATTCAACCCTCAATACACCAACAGATTTTTACTCCTAGCGCTTAGGTTTACGTGTTTTTTAGACTGTTATCTCTTTCCCCATAAGAGATGTATTCTCCACGGACTGATGATGTTCAATGAAGGCTGTCTTTTTGTGTAATATAATTAAAGGGCTCAGAAACCCTTCCTTGGAACATATTTTTATTTAGAAATATGCTCCAACTTTAATATTGGATTCAAACTTCCCTATCTTTTAGAACAGTACATTTAATTACTTATTTTTCAAGATTTCTCACTAAAATATACATACTTCATACACTTAATTCTTGTATCTCATATGGAATTTAAAACCTAATCCCCCATTTTATTTTACCTAGTAACCAACCCAATACCAGAACCATCCCCATTTTGAAGTTTTACATTGTGGTCAGATAAAGAAGGCATTAAATAGTCAGGATTAAAAGTTATCGGAATACTACACTATGAGAGATAATCGGAATTTATGTAAAACGTAGTATTTTATTTTTTTAAAAAATAATTGAATGAAGCATTAAAATTATTGCTTTGTGAGTCGAAAATACAACCTTACTTCTTGATTGGGGGAGACTAGAATTAACTAAGTAATAATATAATAAATCATCAGGTGCAATATATTTTCTTTTTCTTTTTTAAATATTTATTTTAATCTGAAATTCGACATTTAAACATCTGACAGATTTAAATAAGTTAAACTGCATACAAAGAAAAGCAAACATCTAATTTCATATTAAATCTTCAAATCAATTTATACAGTTTATATTTCGTACCATCTAGATATTTGATAGTAAATAGTTTGTACTAGCCCTAAAAATACATTTAGAATTATTATTTCCATTATTAAATAGAACAAACGTACGCATTAGATTTATTCACAACAAGATTGATTCCCTTCAATGGTAAGCTAACATTCAATACCGACAATTTTTTTTCAATTATGTTTCTTTATAAACAAAAGCAAAAAAGAAAAATATCCACTAAAAAGTATATAACTGAGAGGCTAAGTAATTAAAATCCTATTCAGTTAAAATATTTAGTTGATTTAAAAGTTTCATTACATATATATAAATATATAAAAGCAGAACAATTTTTCAAGCATTATAGATGTCAAGTAATAAAAAATAAATGAATTCTTTCTTTTTTCAATGAAAAAAAGCAAGTTTTCTTTCCTTGAATAGAAAAAAAGAAGTAATAGATCGTATTTAAGATTTTTTGCTTGATTCCCATTATCCAAATAAAACTAAAAGACGTTGTATTAATATGATACAGGACAAGTTAGAAAAGTGAGTGACGATATATATATATATATATGCCATGTATTTCTTTCACATTTTATGTTACTATATATATATATATATATATATATATATTTCGAACACCACCTTCGTTAATAAACATCGTAAAATGAAACTGAAAAAAAGTAAAGGGTGTGGATAAGAAATTTTTCTTTGAAAAGATAAGCGTGTTAGTCACGAGAATTTCCAAAAACGTTTTATAGAAAAAAAGAATTGTTTCTTATACTTTAAAAAGATTCCTCGAGACAGACCATTTTGATGTATTCAAATTAGAATATTAATATCTGTGACATTTATTTCCTGTCTCTCATGCAGAATTTTTTTCATGGACAGAGCAATTAGTTGCTTTGCTAACCTTGAGATGGAGGGAGGGGGAGGTATTCAGTCTTCTTTCCAAATGAAACGAAAATTGGGTAACACATAAAATGTGCTGTTGATATCGCGGGATTAAAATTGGATACATAATGATTTCTGATTTAAATTGTGCAGAATGTATCACTGAAACAATTCAAATAAATTACATTTTTTTAAAAATGAACACTGTCATTATTTTCCCCGCAGTCTACATATTTCTTTCCTTCATCTTTCTTTTCTTTCTCCTTTTTTAAAATCACATGAAATCTAAAAAAAAAAAATCACTTATCTTTTCTAAAGTCAAATAAAATATAATTATAAGGAATGTTAAAATAAATAGACAAATTCATGAGAAAAGTAATTTTAATTAAAATTTTTCAGCAATGAAATAAAATATGTTTGATTATCACAGATTATTCTAGAAAAAATATATTCAACATCATCTTCTTGAAATTTGAATTACCTTCCAACCCCCCCCCCCCCCCTTCATAGTCCACCAAAAAAGCAGTCTAAACTTGTTAAAATATTTTTACTCGTTGATCTTTACTCACTACAAAAAGTATTATTCTTGTTAAACGTAATATATTTAAATACGGTGAAAAATTAAAAAAAGATAAATTCTCAAGCAATGTCATTGAAAAATTATTACCGTAAAATCCGGCGTACAGCTCGCACCGTGTATAACGCACATTATACTTTCAAGCTGTTTTTTTTAGTTTTTATGTATATTTTGCGTGTAACGCTCACTTCTTTCTTTTTTTTACGAAGGAACCTGAATTGCAGAAGTGCAATGCTCTTATATTTTGAAGTCGTTTTTTCGATGTATTATCTCGACGTTTGAAAAAAAAATAGTATATTCTAGAACTACAACCCTTTATAAGTTTATTATAGGTATGTCATTTCTTTTAAATAAACAGAATTCCGATCTATTTAGAAAACTTATTTTTTTATGCTTACCATTTATTTATATTACTGATGCTATTATTTTTATTCCCGGCGTATAACGCACACCCGTAAATTCCGATCTTATTTTTTGAGTTAAAAGTGCACGTTGTACACCGAATTTTTTTTACGGTATATATACAGTTTAAAATTCTTTGAAACTGGTCAACTACTTAAAATTGGAAAACTTGAAAGTTTTAGCAGTTTTTTAAAAATATTTATTCGTAGAATTCAATCTGGGAGTTAAAAAATTTTCATGGGCTATCTTTATTTGAATCTGTTTCAGATTGATTCCAGCTGTGGGGAAAGGCTGATGCACATTTAACCTGCGGATACTCAAAATAATCATGGGATGTCCTGTGGAAGCTTGAGGCCCAGGTGAGTGTGTGTAAGCTAGCTGTGTTGCCATCCGTGTAACTTAATAATTGTTTGAAACTTAATGAAACAATTAACTCGTCTAAATAAAACCAAACGTATTCTACAAACACCATTCATTTTAATGTATTATAATTTCAGCCATTGGTCTTGTACTTTATTCAAATTATTTCCTATTTTGACATAATTATTTAGGTTGTATTAATTTGTTTCAAGCTTAATTCAATTTTTAATTAATGGATATGCTGAAAATTTTTATTTTTGTTTGCTGGGTGCTGCATTAAGACTTAAATATATGTTTCGAAGATATTCTTGGGATATAAATTCAACAAAAGTATATCTGATCATTTTTTAAGCATGTGTAGAAACTACATTCGCGGAATTATTTTCAATAACAGATATTCTTGAATAATGTTCCCATTCATTAAAAACCCATTGTTAAAACAAACAGTCTTCTTAGTATCGGTTTTATAATACATGCACAATTTGATTTTTTGTACATTAAGACGACATGGTACCCAAAAAATCATCAAACTTTCGAAATGTTTTATTAGCTTATTTGATACATAAAATTTTTATAGACATGCCTGCAAAATTTTAAAATTATACCTGCATTTTTTATCAAGTTTAGACAGCAGACTAAACGAATCTGCCCCGCCCACATTTCTTATCATCTCTTACAAAAGAGCTTGATAAAAAATGAATTAATTATTTTTCTAACGCGCGTAAATGAGACTGACATATGTAGAATTTTATATGCAGTTAGAAATCATTTCTAGAAAGAATTGGGCATTTTTTTTACAAAAATTCCAGTGTGTGTATTGTTTATTGAAGAGCAAATGGATTGGGTCAAGATATGAAAGTTGTGTGTGTTTTTTATGATATTATTATGAATGAAATTAAAACTTCAAAATGGATTCTCCCAAAGCATAAATACTAAATCTCATTTTGATAACTCAGATAATTAAAAATCTAATTCGCAAGAATAGCAAAACTCTCCCTTTTTATATATATTTGTTTTTGGTGATATACACTGGTGTAAGAAATTAAGAGAATTAGCATATTTTATTGAATTGCATAAAAAGAACTGAACTGAATGAAAAAACCATTGCTTCTACATAAAAATGCAAATCTTGTTCGGCAAATACTTAATCGTACACGTGTGAGTAAGCGTAGCCAGCAGAAAATAGGCTTTATAAACGCGTGTAATTTAAGACGTATTTCGTTTGCCGAATTTCTTGTTGTTATTTTGAAGCAATCGGTTCAATTCAATTTGTAACAGTAAAAATGAGTAACCACCAACGTTTAGATCAATGACTCCTCTAAGGGGTCTATGACGCCCTTCAAGGGGTCTACATTTGCAAAAAAATAATTTGGGGGTCCCTGAAGTGTAAATGAGGGTCTACAATTGTGACTCTCTTTAAGCCAGACCTTGACTTTAATTTTAAAAGGAAATAGAAACCAGAAAAAAATTATTTAACAGATTTATTTACTAAATCTAATGAGGTTAATTTACAGGTGCAAGGTGACAGCATACATTTTATTAAAACAAGGACTTCATTTCAGCGTTTTTTGTAAGAATCAAGCTAAAGGAGTATAACTTTGGAGGTCGTGAATTTTCCCAGTTTCTAAATTGTCACAGAAAATGTTCTAGGATAAAGTCGTTTAACATAAGTTCAGCATTTAAGCGTCCACTTTTTAGATTTTGAAATTCGGTTTGATAATGCTTTGACTATGGTAATATCACAATAAGCAATCAATTCATATGGTCACTTTGAAAAAAAATGTCAAATTACAGAAATTAGGTACTAACGAAGATCTTAAAGTAAAGTTTAGAAACGAATGTCAGCAATTTCGGCTTTAAAAAGATATACCACTGTTATTTATCCTTTATTAACAATACCTTGAGAAAGTTTGTAATTGCTTTTCCAACTATGAGTTTCAGCACGTTTGCCAAACTCCAAAACAAAAAACAAAAAAAAAAGACTGGACTTTATTAACCGAGGAGATATTCAGTGTTAAACCTAACAAGAGTGATACAAAATGTTGAAAATTTATTAAATTCATCCGTCACACTAAAGCGTTTGTTTGTTTCTCAGTTAATTTATGTTAATTTAATTTTATGCGTTAATTAAATTTTGATTTCATTAATATGTTGTTTCTAAAGTTTTAAACACTGCAATTCAATACAGTTATAAATTTAAATGTTTTAAAGTAAGCAGCTGTTTGCAAAAATTCAATATTAGGTAAGTAGGAGTCCACCCAAAAGTGAAAACCTGGCAAGGGGTCTATGAGGCAAAAAAGTTTGGAAATCTCTGGTTTAGATGATGGAATAAGTTGAAGAATTTTGGGGAGGCTAAAAGCAGGCCAATGTCTAGTTCAGGATTGTAGAGAATTCAATTTAACGTCCAGCGTCATGTGTAAATTGTGGAAACAGTTCCAGGATACTGGATCCATCGAGAGAAATCCTGGGCAAGGTCGTCCAAGAGGCACGACGGCCAGAGAAGATCACCATTTGTAGATTATAGCGAGGCATAACAGAGGGGCTACAGCTTCTCAGCTCTCTCGTTATTTGTATGCAGCCACAAGAACCCGTGTATCAAGGAGGACTGTTTCAAAAAGACTTTATGAGAGAAGGTTGTTTGCCAGAAGTCCAACTGTTAGCGTTCCACTCACGTCTACGAACAGGAGAGTCCATTTACCATGGTGCACAGAGCACAGAGATTGGAGTATGCATCAATGGGGGACCATTCTGTTCACCGATTCGTCCCGTTTCAGCCTAAACACCGATTCTCGCCGTACGTTCATATCAAGAGAAACAGGCTCCCGCTACTTACCCTACAATGTCCGAGAAATCGACAATTATATGGTGGAGGAAGTTTAATGATATGGGCAGGCATCATGTTGGATGGCCGTACACCTTTTCAATGTCTTTGAAAGAGTCGCTGTGACTAGTGTGAGGTATAGAGATGAGGTCTTGTAGCCCTATGTTTGTCTTTTTAGGGGTGCATGTGGCCCCGAGTTCATTTTAATGGACGACATCGTGAGGCCACACAGAGCTCTTCTGGTCGACGAATTTCTAGAGAGTGTGGATATTCGCCGTATGGATTGGTCAGCCAGGTGTCCAGACCTCAACTTTATAGAACATATCGGGGACACTCTGGGGAAGGCAATTGGAACTCGCAACCCCTTTCGAGAACCATCCAGAAAATGAAAAATGAGCTGCTAAAGTGAGACCAATTTCCACAAGAAATGATAAACTGCCTTATTTCCAGAATGACATCACGCTTCGAGGCCCGTATAGCTGTAAGAGGGGGTCATTAACCCATTAACCCTATTAACCCATTTCTTTTGTTTATTCTGCAACTGTTGTGTTTTATACTTTCCAACTCCAACGGGTGTTACGCTTCATCATGCGTATGTATTGAAATTGTTGAATGGTTATTTGTTTTGTATTGTATCAAAGTATGTATAGATCAAATTTCATTAAAATCGGTACAATAGTTCTAAAGATAATCGATCAAGTCTGAAAATTATCTTAATTTCTTACACCAGTGTATATATATCCCATACGTGTGAAATTCAACACTATTATTATTAAAATATATTAGGATATTTGTTTAAACAAATGTACAGATTTAGTTCTTTGATTTAAATATATTTTGCTTATAAGTTGTTATATTTGATTTTTCCTCCATTTGTGTACAATATTTAACATGCGAAGGCTTTTAAAATCATGGAAATGAAAAATAAAGGCATCAATATTTTTTGTATATGTTGTGAATTATTTGAGTTGCCAAACTGAACATGGAATTAGCTCTGAAGTGTGTACTTATTTTTTTATGATTATTAAAATAAAGTTTTTTGAAATATTGATCTTTTATTCATATTCTTCTATGTATTCATTAGGCAAGTATACTGTTTAATTGTTCTACAGTTTTGCAATTTCTGATGGTAAGCAGTTTTAAATAAGCTAATAAATATTTCAGAAAATTTTCAGACTCTTCGATAAATAGTATATCATGCTGCTCATTGAATGAAAATTTCAAACTCATATTCCTCCATGTTGAAATTTTTGTACATATACTATTATTCAAAACCCTAAGGCTTTTTTGATAATTGAAGTATGGGTCTGAAATTTTTATACATGCTCTGAAATGTATGTTTTGTAAAACTGGGCATGGAGTTAGCCCTAACATGTTTAGTACTTTTTCTACGAAATTTCAAAATTAAAATTAATGTTTTTATGTGACTTTTTGGAAGTTTAAGTAAAAAAAATTAATAAAAAAATTAAAGAGCAGCAGCAGAAAAAGACCAATGCACATTTTCATGTAGTGTATCATAAGATAATTAGAAAAATTTTTTTTGAAGGAAAAGGAACTTATATACACGCACACGCACATATATTTATATCTTTATATATAAAACTAGCTGTTACCCGCTCGCTTCTCTGGGTATTTCATGATGTTTTATAAATTTTTACTGCTTATATATATGTATAAATTATTGATATCTAAGTCCTAGCATTAAGAATTCGATTGTATTGAAAAATATACTTATACCTTTAACTGTCGTAAAAAAAAGGGCAGAACTCATCTAATTTGTATTTTCTAAAAATCTCTAAAATTGAAGTATAGAACGATATTTGCTCTTTCGTAACCCAAAAACCAAGTGGATTCCCGCAAAACCAATTTTCGGTGGATCTCTACTCCGTAAATTGAACATGCAAGCCAAATTTCAAGTCTAAATCTAACAGAAAAAAAGAAGTTTTACTATCAATATTCCCATAATCCCGTTGAGAGCCGTTTTCCAAAATAACCGCTCTTAGCGGAGTTCAATTCAACAAAAGAAAAATGCAAACCAAATTTCATTATTATAGTCCTTGTAGCTCGAAAAAAGGAATTTTTTTTGTCAATACGCCCCTGCACCCTCCCTCCCCCAGAACTTGATTTGCTTAAAATACATTCTTATTGGATCCCTATTCAACAAAAGAAACATGCTTAACAAATTTCAAGTATATGGGCATAACAATTAAAAACAGGAATTTTTTCTGTGACTGCTCCTGACCCCTCGCAACCATCCTTGGGGTCAATTTTCGTTTTACTCTTTGTTAGAGGAATTATATTCTATGAAAGGAACATGCCTACCAATTTTCAAGCAGGATGATCAAATAGTTTAAAAATGGAATTATTTATCGATTACGCCTCTTAATCTCCCGAAATTAAACTTAGTAGTTGATATTCACAAAACCCATTTTGTAGCGGTTCTCTACGAAAGGAATCTGTTATCAAATTTCAAGACTGTACGTCTAATAGTTTAAAAATGGGGATAATTATCTATAACGCCACTTGAGCCCCCGCAACGCCACTTCGGTGTCTGTTTTCACAAAACCAATTTTATAGGGGAATTGCACTCTATGAAAGGAATCTGCTTAGCAAAATTTGAAGACTGTGCGTCCAATAAAATAAAAATGCAAAAAAAATTATCAATAACGCCCCTTGAACCCCCGCAACGCCACCTAGGGGTCTATTTTCACAAAACACGTTTTGTAGTGTATCTCTATCCTATGAGAGGAATCTGCTCACCAAATTTCAAGACTATGCGTCTAATAGTTTAAAAATAGAAATAATTACTTATATCTGCCCTTAACACCCCTTGGGGGTCAATTTTAACCTAACCCGTTTTGTAACGGATATGAACTCGATGAAAGAAACATTCCTACCAATTTTCAAACACGTAGGTCATGTAGTTTAAAAACGAAAATATTTATCTATTACGCCATTTAATCCTCCGCAACGCCACTTAGAGGTCTGTTTTCCCAAAACCTTCTTATAGCTGATCTCAACTCTATGAAAGAAATCTATTTATCAAATATAAAGACTGTGCGTCTAATAGTTTAAAAATGGAAATAATTATCTATAACGCCCCTTAAGTCCCGCAACGCCACTTGGGGGCATTTTTCACGAAACCCATTGTGTAGCGTATCTCTACCCTATGAGAGGAATCTGCTTACTAAGTTTCAAGACTGTACGTCTAATAGTTAAAAAATCGGAATTTATAACGCTCCTTAAAACCCCCACCCCCGCAACACCCCTTGGGGGTCAATTTTTTAAAAACCCATTTTGTAGCGGATATTTACTCCATGAAAGAAACTTACCTACCAATTTTCAAGCAGGTAGGTGAAGTAGTTTAAAAACGGATATATTTATCTATTACGCCCCTTAATCCCCCGCAACGCCACTTAGAAGTCTGTTTTCACAAAATCTGTTTTGTACCTGATCATTATTCTACGAAAGGAATCTATTTATCAAATTTAAAGACAGTGCGTCAAATAGTTTAAAAATGAAAATAATTATCTACAATTATCTAATCCCCTGCAACGCCATTTGGGGGACGATTTTCACCAAACTCATTTTGTAGCGGAACTCTACTGTATGAAAGGAATCTGCTAACCCAATTTTAAAATTGTACATTGAGTA